>JAUMHD010029639.1:0-26710 GCA_032359135.1 Ulvella scutata | reverse complement strand
ACTGCTATACAATGTAACTGTAGTCTCGTCTTGTCACTCTATCACCAGGTATCTCAAATACCTTGGTGTCTTCACAGTATGTACTGGCTCCAATGGCATGAGCAGATGCTAATGATGCCCATGCCTGCAGTTAAGCTTCACGACAAACGTTCTTGACTTCCTGGTCCCTGGAATAGCGCGTGATTTCCCAAACCGTTCTGTGGCCATCTGTCTGATGTCCACATCTGTTCCCGCTGTGAAGTTCATGGCCGTCAGAGGCATCTATTTCCAAGGCACAGCAGACGTCTCCGTCACCATCCTCCCACAGACAGCATCGCAGCCCCCTGTAGCCACCCTGCAGGAGCCAGTCCACCCTCTTACTACTGCAACACTGCAGCAGCTGCTTCTGAAGTATGTCTCGTCACCCGGCACTGCACAAGCATCCTCGGCAGTTGCCACTGACTCTCTGCGTGACCGACTGAGGCAGACGCATAGTGCAGCAGCCAGGAGCGCATACCAATACGGAAACCAGGTGGCGCACCTCACTTTGAAGTCGTCAGGCATAGCAAACATGGGGTATGAAGACGCCAACGTGACAGAGCTGCAGCTGAGCGTTGCGGTGCGCAGCTCAAGGTATGCCAGGAAGGTAGATGGGAAGGAGAGCGAGGAGACTGTGCGCTTGTTGGTGAGGGTGCTGCAGGGGCGACTGGGTGTGAAGCAAGCTTGGCAGGCGTTCGTGGCCGAGGATGTGGCGCCACACTACCACGTGCTGAACACGAGTGGGGAGTTCACAGATGGCTGGTTTGCGATGTCAGCAGACTTTGAGGTCGATGTATGAGAGTGTGAGGACCTGTATGCATGAAAAAGCGAGGGTATGTGTCTAAGGTGGGGGAATGGGGGGGGGCGGGAGGGGCATGATGTACTGTGAAGTAGCATCGCTCTGCTGAACATACTGTACGCGTGCATGTGGCATACGTTTCTCCACGTTACCAGTTCAGTGTCGGTGGGTGGATAACAGGAAGAAGCTGTCGGCTTGAGCATGAAGCTCCCTGATGGTGCTGGCAAACTCACACTGCACATGCGAGGTGATCGCATGATCTGGCGCAAACCAACACTGAACAGCACGAAATGCAGAACACTTGAAGGCTTCTGGTATTGTGCAGCGGGGAAATAGGAAGGGCTTGTGTTGTTCAGACAAGTGTTTGTTGTGTTGAGCACATGAGCCAGACTGTGTTTTAGATCGCGGCTTCTGCAGCGGATGGATGCCATGGAGAACATAAGTGTGCTGCTATGGTGCCTTTGGTTGTGTCTAAGTTTGGGAACTTGAAGTTCACTGGCACTTGACCTGAGCTTGTCTTGTCCTCTCGTCTGTTATTCGCGCTTCTGCGCCAGGTTGTAATATACTTGTCAGCATAGCGATGAAAATCTGTCATTATGTGTCGTTCTGGTGAGCTCACAGCCTCAAGCTGAAGGCCCTATCATATTTTTTGTGTGCCTCATGTGGTTGTGTCTAACGCACCACACAGCAGTGAAGAGACAAACGAAGGCAGCATGCATTTATACCTGTTATCTACATGCCCCCCACTGTTACGTCTTTGTGGTGTACTTACATGCATGCATGCACTATATGTTACCTGTGGCTAGCAGGGTACTCTTTGCCTGCTAGCCAGGGCCAAGGTCGGGCAGCGCCGGTCTGCTATATACAGTAGATGCTTGGGGGTGTCGAGGCTTGGTATGTTATATATTACCAATAGACATCAGGGTTTTGCTTGTAACAACCTACCACTAGACTACGCTACACCAACCATATCTAGATGCAAAGACGTTTTAGGCATTGCTCCAAGCTGCAGTGCAGCACGAACTGCAAACTTCCCGCACTGCTTCCAGCTGAAACCCCAGGTGTTTGCATGCCCTCTCCTGAGGTAGCCCACCAGATGAGAGGGAAGTACTGTTGTGATCGTGTAGTGGTAAGTAGGGTTGTGGGTGGCTGGAACTTGCTGCATGCGCTGCCTGCTGCTGTTCGAAAGAGGCGTTGAGGAGCTGCTCCGTTTTGCTGCATTCCTCAATGTTTTAGTATCGTTGCTCTCTGTTTATTGCGGCCCTGTCCATGTCACTTTCAGGACATGCATGAACAGCGGCCACTTCAGAGCCATGCCTAGGCCCTAGGCATGGCACAACAGAAAAGACCGTTTTCCTTCAGGGAAAAGGCCCCAAACTCCATACCTGGCAGCATATGAGTTGCCTTCAGCGCCTCCACCCTTGTTCGAGGCACTAGTATTAGGCAATGCCTCATAAGTTAGTGCATCATCAGGCGCTTGCAGTACATGTATTGTTTTGGTATACAAAAGGTTCGTGATCTACGCCAGACACATCAGACTACTCTCTGCTAACTTGAAGTAGCCAATGGGCAGGGGCCGAGGAAATGCCTGGTTCCCTGTGACTAGGCAGACTTTCAGCTGCTGGCGTGGCTACACATCTTCCTGGGTTATGTTCGTACGACCCTAAAGGAATCGACATAGAATTTGGGCAAGCCCAACTGTCTCAAAGATCCAAAGTTTGTAATCCCACTACCCCACTCAATTGTCACAACAGCCCAATCAAGAAGGTCTGCTGCACTCTTGGCCAAACTGTGATGGTAACAATGGAACACAATGCCACTACAGAACAGCCTCCTGGGTCCCATCTACAATTTGTTCTTTTGCAGATAACAGAGCTACATCGAGATATAGATCTTTGAATCCAATTTGTTCTGCGTGGAGACAAGGTTTGCTATTGGTAAACATGCACACGTCGGAAAACGTCGTGTTCCGTTCATGACATCATTGGAAGCAATTCCTTCCCCAAGAGGTCTCCAACGCTTGCGGTGGTGAATAATGGTACAGTAAGAGACATTGTTATTGCGCATGATTTGCGGATTCGTCAAACTCTGTGCCATGCAGTGGTGTGCAGCTTTCATGTGACAGTACCACACGACTGACGCGAATTTCGTACACGGCTCGTTGACACAGCAAGGTAGAAGTATTTCAGCACTACATATGCGCTGCACACAGCTATTATGAATCCCAGCTCGCATCTGAGGGGACAGAATGGAGCGCATCGTGATGCACAACATCGAAGATGATGGTTCCCTGGGTGTACAGTTCGCGCAGGGTCAGCAAGGACGAGTACCAAAAGAAATATTTTCTCGGAGTCCAGTGCTGTGCAACGTTGTATCGGCAGCTGATGATGAGGAGAATGTTACGATTGAGGTGCCGTCTGGTTACCTGCTTGCGTGGCTCGAAGCTGTTGGGGCCCCAAACTTAGATCCCTCTAGGCAGCGCGATATAGATGGATTGATACTTGGTATCAAGGTGCGTTCAAGCTTACCAAAGCAACTGGGATGCTCGAAGCGTGATGGTGAGCCAATACTTGTGTATACTGCATGTTTGCACGCTCTGTGTACACACGCTGAGGCAGCATATACATGTTCCATCCCTTCAGAGCCACAGGCGCTGATTTTCACTTGTCATGTTGTCTCACTGGCAGTTGGTTGATCAGTTCTACTGCTCAATCGAGGAACATTGTGCCCAGAGCGTGTCCAGCGCTGCCCGATAGGCTACCTACCACACAAAGAAGCTCTGTCGCAAGAATCCATGGATGTGCCTGGGTATATTCATGCATCGTGTTGGCAGTGCCTCACGCCCGAATTCAGTGTGTGCTGTCGCTTCCAGTGTGAGCTCTCACTAACCTGAGAATGAAGCTTTATGGATTATTCTTCAGGGAACCACTGGGATCGGTTGTTACATCGACCTTCATTGTAGAAGGGTCAAACTGGAGCAGCAGACTCTGTAAGACCGCCCAGCAGAAAACACAGTGGATGGTTGGTATTTAGCCTATTGTGTCAACCAGCTGGCGCAAACAACCACCCATAGCACATCTTCATGCATCTTCAATGGAGTGAATGTCATCAGGGTGCCCTGACAACAACACCACGCTCCACAGTCGTCTGCAGGCAGCGGACTTTTTTGCAGACGAAGAAGCAGTTCAATTATATTGCATGGAGCTGGGCTGGAGATTGTTTCAGAGTGCAACCCCATCCAGGAAGCGAAAGCCTGATGTTCACGACATCAGGTCCCCACGGGGCGTCAGATCACCTCGATTATCCATTACGAGCATCACAAGTGAACCTAGTTTCACCAGATATGCCAGCGAAACCAGTGGTATGACTGGTGACGAGGCCTCCAGCTCATTTCTCAAGTATCAGGTTTGGTTTCTCACATATTTGCGCTCAAGGACGGGTCATGGTTTATCCACGTCATCACTGACATTACAGTGCCTGGCCACTGCCCAAGGGTGCACTGGGTTATGTGTTATTAGAAAAAGAAGCATCTCATGGGGCTTGTGACTCTTCCAACTGGCGTTTTGTTATGTGGCGTGGCCCGTTCACCCGTGTATCCATTCAACCTTCAAGTATGCTGAGCTTATGTGTGAGACATACGAAAGATAGCCTTGTTAGCAACATTGTGTAGAACATTGTGTGTCCACACAGGTTCCCTCCTGCCTGACTCTACAATCCTGACTCAAAGTTTTCTTCTGAAATGTGTGCCATCTGCTACACGACTGCCATACTCGATTTGAGCCCTTGTAGACACTGTTTCAAACCTATAGGGCATTTGTATCAGCAGTTGACACAGTAGATGCTTCGTACCTGGTGTAGGCACAAGCAATCACGCTGGTGCAGGTTTTGAATCATCTACCCTCACATCTCGTCATCCTAGTGCTTCAAGGATGTGGAGCGACGCTCTCCAAGTGCCTTAGTGTGCTGCCAGAGCCCCTGCATCCGCACGTGCTGTGTGCGCACTTCCCTGGAATCTCCATGCATGCAACTCTCAGCCTCGGGAAAAGCACGTTTGGGTCCTCGCCCCATCCACTGTCGCCAACATCCTGCATCCATTATTTAGAGCTGCACAGGCCTTCACAGCACTGCGGGAGATCAACGTCGCAGTCCCTTACGCAGGCTCTCAGCTCGTCAGCAACGACAGTGTTGTCCAGAGCTTCGAGGATGTGCTGTGCAAGATGACGGACCTCAGCACTCTCATCGTGAGGCCAGGGTTTCTCACTCACGCCTTGCCGACCATCATATCCAGGGCGCTGCCCAATCTAACCCATCTCAGGACACTTGTGGTGTGCCGGAACGTCACTTGGCGCAGCTTGGGGTGCAAGGAGCTGCATGCGGCGCTCTCCACCTGCACTGGCCTTCGTCATCTGCACTTCAGCAGAATTGACTGCGACTGGCAGCATGAGTCCGATAGGCCCTCTGAACTGGCCTCGTCCCTCATGAAGATGAGGTCTCTACGCTCTCTTACTCTGTCTTGTGGATCTGTGAACGTAAACATCCTGAAGGACGTTCGCACTCTGCTGGGATCATCGCAGCGGGTGTGGCTGCCGCTGCTCAGCGATCTGAACCTGAGCTCCAACTTTGCATGCTGGGACTCCAAGCACTTTGCAGAAGATGTAGCCCCGGTGCTCAGCAGGTTACCTAATCTTAGGCGTATTGATGTGTCAGACAACAATATATCCCCCGAAGGCGCAGAGGCCCTGGCTCCGGCCTTCGAACAGCTCACCAACCTTCGGTTTATCAACGTCAGCCTCAACAACATATTTGACAGAGGCGTATCAGCGTTTGCTGCATCATGGACTCGCCTCGTTCACCTGGAACATCTCTTCGTGGCAGAGTGTTGCATGTCATCTGTTGGAGGAGCCAGCCTCTCAACTGCGATTGCGCAATTCACGAACCTTCAGTACCTCAACCTCAACGGAGCTTTCATGGTGGACGCTACAGGAGACATTTCAGGCGCCCGGGCGGTCTCCCAGGCACTCTCATCGCACTGCAACTTGCAACATCTTTTGCTGAGGAGCTCTGCGCTCACCGCTGACGCTGTTTCGGTTCTGGCACCCGCTATAGCTCTGCACACTAACCTTCGCTGTTTAGACCTGCAATGCAACCCCCACATCGACTCGAGGGGAGTCGTGGCTTTGGCGTCCCACCTCAGCATGCTTAGGCGGCTACAGGTGTTCCGGTTTGGAGAACGAACACCGTGGAATGCTGCGACGGGAGAAGCAGCTTCGGCACTGGCGTTCTCGCTGCAACTCCTCACTGGGTTGCGGACCTTGGATCTGTCCCGCTTCAGAACCACCTCCTCAGGCAACGTTGAGCTGGCTGGATCTCTGTCCACCTTAGTCCTGATGGAGGAGCTGGACATGTCTGCCTGCAACATGGACAAGTCTGCAGCTGCGGCTCTTGCTGCATCTATGAGCAATATGATTAGCTTGAAGCGGTTCCATTTGGATAGCAACCCGATCGGGGACGATGGGGCGCAGGCACTGGCGCCTGCGCTGGCCTGCTTGCCACGCATAAAGTTGATTGACATGTCCAACACTCAGATAACAGGGCGGGGGGCCACCGAGGTAGTGCACGCATTGGGAGGTCACGAGATTATAAGCTCTGTTGACCTGAGATTGAACGGCTTTGAACTTGAGAGTGTGCCTGCGTTGATAGGAAAGCGCTGGGTGAAGTGTTGAGTTTGGCGCTCATCCAGTTACGATCAACGAGCACAGTCTTTTAGAGTGGAGTTTAGAGCATCCTGGGAACAGGTGGGGGGGGGGCAAGCAGCGGAGTAATGTAGGTGCTGGCGACCAGGATTTGTGAGAAATCTTGCACGATCAGCAATATTTGATGGAGCATGTGTGTCATGTGTTTTGCGCATGATGTATGGTGCACCCAGATATGCAGCGAATTCTTGTCCACGCACGCAGTGAAGCTGTGTCCTAAGCTTCATGCGCTTTAGGCAGGCGGCAGCCAGGATAGTGTTAGAAAGAGATGTGGGGAAGAATGTGGGGGGTCAGAAAGGAAAGAAAAGAGTGCATCATACAGCGGTGATCCATTCAGGCTTGCAAGCTCAGTGTTTACAACAGTTCATGCCAGAGCCATAGACAACCTGAAGGCATGCTCAATCGGGCAGACAACCTACCAGTGATCATAGTTCATCCAGCATTTAGAGTACATGCAAAAACTGCACTCACCACACAGCTTACTGCTTGCGACCCTCAGTTTTCGCCTGGGTGTAAACATGTGCACTCCTTGTGCCCCTCTGTTGCACCAGATCCGATATACGTTGAAATCACCGCTATTGCAACGCAGCCCAGACAGCCTGCGCTCCACTGCAGCCAGCTGGCTATGGCATGCAGATGATGGCACAGTGGGATGATCAGGCCAACATGACGCACACATACACAATCAATCTGACTGCAGACGTGTGGAAGTTGAACAAAACAGTCGCAGCCTGGAAATTTACAAAGGGGAAGGAACAACTCTCGTTCCCATCAGTACACCGAGTGTTACGCCGTCAGACCTTGAACCTGAAGGTTGGACCCTAATAACACGGGCGATCCATGAAGAGGGCCGGCTAGCATCTGAATCCGTCTGCCCTGGAAACAAAGCAGAGTTTTGTGACATGGGACCCTAATCCCGCGATGGCGAGAGTCCCCATGCATGTTCGGGGTTAGGACTGTGTTGTACTGTCTGGCACTCTTTGTGGGACGTGTAGCCCAACTTGGACTTGTTCTGATAATCTATCCTCTTTAGCTTTGGTTACAATCCGGACTTAGAATATACTAAACTCTTGTTGAACTAACACGCCAGGAAACTACATCTATCACAACACAAGGCGCTGAGAAGCACACACTAACTGTTCATGGCCAGCCAAAAACACCTCCCGCAAATGGAAAATTGTGTAAGATGAATTAGCTGCAGCAGAAATATTGTACAGCGTTCTCATATCTGCAGTTTCTTCACAAGAATCTTCCCCTCAACAATCTTCAATCAACCAAGCATGCTACACTTGCCTCTGTGCACGATACGCTCCTTATCTACCATCAGATGCGTCATTGCCGCATCACAGGATCTTACGACATCCCAAGAAACGCAGCTCTATGCAGGAAACAGCAACACGGCGCAAAGCCGTTCTCTCTAGTCTTCCGACCTCGATTTCGCCTCAGCACCAAGGCTGCTGTTGACCTCCTTGATGTCAGGCTCGTCGTCATCGCTGTCTCCATTTTCTAAAAGCATTGCCACAGCTGTGTGCTGCGCTAGGTTGGTCTGGCCCCCCTGCTCCAGCACTGCTGCAGTGGCAGCCAGCGACTGGGCAAGCACTGCTTCATCAAGATTGATGGCACAGTACTCCACATCTGTCTTGTTGGGCCCTGCAACGTAGCCTAGCCTTCTTGCTGCCAGCTTTCGTTTTATCAGAACCCCACATCAACAGACACACCAAAACAAACCAAGAATACCAAGCCACAGCACCGGATAAAGTGCTCAACACTCAGATGCTTTACTGTACGCGCATGCACCAACGTGATGGATTGCTAGCATCACAGCATTGCAGCAAACTCTATGCTTAGATTTCGTGAAGACGTGTGTGACTTCAAAAGTACATGAATCGTTTGGGGACTACGCCATACGCATTTTGAGCTTCGCCGCAGCGCACTGACAGGGCGCTTCAGGGCAAGATCATGCAGGTGTGCAGCAGTTGGCAGTGGGCTACGCACCGGACTTCTTGCTGGCTGACGAGCGTGTACGCCCACCCCTACCCCTAGATCTCCCCTGAGTACTATCCTGGTGCAGACTCGACAAAGTGCCAGAATCTTCCCCTTCCACATCATCGATTCTACGTGACTCGTTGTCATCTACTACAGGAGCTGCCAAGCATACACACGAGCTCAGTGCAGCTAATCGTTCTCTGGGTGTGACCCTTTGTCGCTCCGAAAAGCTGTCGAGTGGCACCGACTTTGCTGATGGCGTTCCTGGCATCTGGTAAGCCAGCCCCACCCCTCCATCTGGCTGAACAAGAAAAACTGGGTCGTCTGGATTGCTCGGGTCCCAATCATGCTGTACTACCCTTGGACGCTCTGCATACAACAACACAGGGACGTCATGGAAGCAGATCCTGGCATGGGGGCACAAGTTGAATGGCTGGCGAGAGCAGCTGTCGTGCACACTGTGAGTATGAATAACTTGACTGCAAGCTGCCACTCGCTTGGTACACTTGAGCAGTACTGAAAAAGATCCACTTTTTGGGGTGATGCTGCCAACGAGGCTGCATGGCCCACCAATAACTGCCCCATCTCACATCCCAAACGAAGAAGCTGTTGATACACAACAAAGCAACCTGGCCCGGAACCTAACAGTTGTGTCGCAGTGGATCGCCGCGTGCCTGTGCTGCTGCTTGTACTGCACTGTTTCAGCAGCTGTGCCGATGTGTGCCGGGGCACCAGAGTATAAGTGGAAGCGAAAAGATAGTAGCCAGTGAACGTTTACAAGAGTGAACACACCGGTTTCCGAAATTGCTACTCAGCGCTGGCGTGCCGGGCCCGGCCGGGTGAGAAAACGACACAAGGGCACTCAGAATACTGATACATGGGCAGGCATGCAGACGTTTAGCAATGGCGAACCTCTCTGTACTCGACCATGCGTTGGTTGCGCTCCATTGTCAAGTGGCCCCGTGTCGCTCTGCCGGCTTCTGTAGTTCATCATCACTGCCG
Organism: Ulvella scutata; assembly: GCA_032359135.1. Taxonomy (NCBI): domain Eukaryota; kingdom Viridiplantae; phylum Chlorophyta; class Ulvophyceae; order Ulvales; family Ulvellaceae; genus Ulvella; species Ulvella scutata. The sequence continues at coordinate 17,152 of JAUMHD010029639.1, read as the reverse complement.
TTCCAACCCGCAAGCAATTACAGCAAGTGACTAAGCAACAGGAGCCCAGAGCCATTACCATAACTACAGCGATCCCTGCATACTACGCAGCTTGCATTAGCCACAGCACAGAGACACATATGTCCGGGAGCACTGGGCTCCCAACATCTGGAGGGTGCAGGTCTGCAGGGAAACAATTGAGAATAGAACTTAGAAAAGAGCAACGTAGGAGACGAGTGAGGCGTGTTTAGGAGGGCTGGGTGACGGGCACAATGGATCGCTGTGTGCTCGTGCGGTGGCAATTGCATTTCCGCACAGACAACAAAGGCTCGGCATGGACCTGCGGTGATGTGACACGAGGTTAATTGCGCATACAGTGTTGACTTCAATCGTTCAATGGAATGGTGGTGGAGGGCTGACGAACCGATTCCTCCGGCGACTTGACTCAACTGTGTCAGACAGAAACTCCAGTGAGCGCAGATGCTTCCTGGAAAGCGTACCAAACTCGAAGCCTCCATATGGGCCTTCGGGCGTCTTGACATCCACGACTGTGCTATTTCCAGACGTCCGGGACACTTCCTGCATCAACTGCCTCGCAATGAATCCGTTCATCGCAAACATCCTAGGTGTCGAAAACAGCTGATACAAGTCCTCAAGCGGCACGCTGACGCCTCAATGTCGTGCTCGTGAGCAGATAGGGATTATGCCAATTGGACAGGCAGGTGTGCACACGCATGTGCAGGCTCTCACGGAATATGCGCAGAAAGCGCGGGGAAGAACTACAGAGGTCTGGGCAGTGGAATGCAGCCGCATTAGCCTACGGTGCAGAGTCCTGCTGAATCTTCATGTGCGGTGGCATGACATTCCAACCCGCCCATCTTTCCATGACGTGGCCGCCCGCGTCACCGCCTGAACATTCGGCATCATCCTGCGTACCCAACATTGATGCCAGCAGAAGTTGGTGAATGCCACTAATTGCACTGCTGTAGCCGCTGCTTCCTGCAGGTGGTTGGACACCACATGTTCTGAAGGCGGTCGCAGGGTGTGAAAAGATCAATGGCATGAAGTGCAGCATCCACACACCATAACTTGCGGAGAAGCAATGCAAGGCAAACGATTTTCGATGGTTGTTAGTTACTCTTCTTGCCAGTTACTCTAACTGTCTTGCTGTTCAGTCATCTGTTTCATGGGTACAATAGTCGATAGACTGGCTGAAGAGACTACCCGTTGCACACGGGCGACGGATCGAAACTAGTGTGGATGAGGAGTTGTGTGTTTGTGGTTGGTCAATGCCTTTGTGCTGTTCGTAAAGAACAAGGCACACAGGTTCTCGAATTTGAACTACATCCACACCTACATACATGTCTCCAGACAAGCGCTTGCAAAACAAACATACAATGCAAATAGTACCAGCTTAATATGTAGCAGCTGAGAGTGGAGGGATCTGCTGGTGGCAAGGTGAAGCGAGGCGACGCTCTTGCTCGGGAAAGGTGGTCGATCCACCAGTTCACATTGTGCGCAAGATGATATCCCGTAAAGCCCAGAACAAAAGGAAGCGCAAACTGTTTAAGCTAGATTCACACGCTTGTGGCCTTGAAAGGCCTTGTTGTTGGGCAGGTTCATCATGCACTTGCACAGAAATGGCGTGTGGGGTGTCGCGTGTCCGCGCAACACCATGTTGTTACTTCGAGCACCAACCTCCGCAACATGTTCTCCAAAACACAGCTTCGCTAGGTTTCTAATGTTCTTGCACGTTCATGAATAGTTGCGTACAGCACGTTAGGTGCTTCTCTTTTCGTTCTTTCATCTTGAGCGCTTTGTCCACCTCTGTAGTCAACTACGCCACCAAGATATGTGGACTGGATGAGGTGGTTTAGGAGCCCGTCATGCTTGGGGAACAACACTTGAGGGCGCTCAGCACTACCGGAGCTTGTACCTTGTTGGCTTGTGCTGGAATGTGCCATCTGGCACGCCAGTACTGGCTCGGCACGACGACCAGAAGCAGACGGGAGAATGCATTAGATATGTCCAAGCGTCGCTTTGTCGAGCGCATGTGGAGCTTGGTAACTCAGGTGTGCCCTCATCTGTGCAGGACTAGCTATCAGGAACACCTGGATCTGACACTCACAGTACGCCGTAAGAGTGTCAGACGATTTATATATTGTGACGAGGACTTCATCATTAAATAACAGTGGCAAGAGATGGCACGGTTGCCCGAGTGTCCTTACTTTGTGTCAGCGCACTGCGCACAGCAGTGTGCAGCGCTGAGCTCGCATGCTCTGAGCACTTTCTTTATGTAAGAATCGTTTCATATATTCAGAGAGTCGAAGCAGTGCTGTGCTGCACCAGTCGTTAGTGCTGTGGTGTAGTACCGTCTGCTCCAGCGCGCCCCCGTGTACAGGACTGCGATACCGAGAACGATCTTGTCAAAGATCTCGGACCAGCAGATTATCTTGGAGTGTACACGAGCACCAGCGCAGTTAATCCACTGCAAACGATCTACCTGCGAAGAGCGCCATCGCCAGGAGCGCCCTGTGGCTTCGAGTGGAGCGTAGAGAAGCTTGTTTGGCTTCCAACATCAACTATTATTGATGATGTGCTTAGTATAGACCACGAGGTGAGCTCTGGTGTGAGTGTTGGCGAATGCAAAGGCTGTGTTTTGCACACACGCCCACGTGGCGATGTTCCCTCTTCTGTCGTGAAAACGCTAGTTCGCGGCTACACAAGAAGCTTGTGTGTTTTTCTCACGCTATAATCTGTCGCAGATTCTGATCAGACGGTTAGAAGCCGAGCGGTTGCTGACATCTAGCAAGCGCGCCATGGCAAACACTGGCGTTCCAATCACACACCCGCCCGAGTTGGACCTACCGCAATCGCTGAAAGCACCGGAAAGTATAAAGGGAGACGTGCGCGTGCCGCAGGAGTTTCGTTGCCCTCTTGGCAGCGGGGTGATGTCACAGCCAGTGGTTGCCCCATCAGGCCTTACCTATGACAGGTGCAGCGAACAAAGCCGTTGCATGTGCTTTTTTCAGTCCCGGTTGCGCAATGAGATGTTAGTGTCGAGCATTTGCACACTTCGTTCTACATTGGAAGCCTCACTGTGTGTACTCACTGTGTCCACATGATCGGTTCAACCTGTGACCTCACCCAAAAAATGCAAAACTGAAGTCGAACTAACAACCAGGCGCTTTACCTGCTGCCTCGTCGCGTCAAGTATTCATGTGCATGGCAGCTTCAGCTTGTAGCACCTCATTGTCGGTGAACAACACTGTTTTGAATGGGAAGCACATCCAACTCTCCCGCCCGCGTGCACCTGCAGCGCACAATATTACACCACGCTGACGGCAGCAACGCAACCTCCGTTTGCAGGGCCGTAATAGAACAATGGGTCTCACGGTTTCACACTGACCCGGCCACTGGCTCCCCGCTTCAGGTCAGCCAGCTGTACCCCAACCTGATAATAAGAGATCTCATCCAAGCCTGGATGGTCAGCAACGCTCACAACCTCGACCCTGCATTTGTACAGAGGGTCACGCGGGACTGCGCCCCAGGATCGTATCTCACAACCCCAGTAAGCGACACAACCCCCCTTGCATTCGATCGCACATCTAGCTTCGGGTTCGGTTCAGAGCACACCTGCAGCATGGCTCTGGAAGGCGTATCTCGCGGCCCTGCCTCTGTCACGTCTGCTACCACCTCCGCCGGTCAGCGGGCCGCAGCACAGCACAGCATGGAAGGGGTCCTTCATCAGGGGGCCTCGATATTCTGCACAGCCTCGCAGTCTCCCCATTGTCAACGCAGGTCGGAGGGGGGGCACTGTGACCGCACTCCCAACGCATCAGAGTCATGCACGTTCGGAGCCGCTGCAGCACAGCGGCGCCACAGCACGGCGCTCAGCGGCCACACCAGCACAACTGACACTCTGATTCCTATCACGTCTCAGCAAGAGTTCTCCCCGATGGGATCTCTCGGGTTCCCAGCAGGCATCATGTACCAACCACGAGGTCATGAATCTGTGGTGCATGTGCGGGACCCCTTCAAGGGGGGCCCCAGGGGCAGTTCTCTGCCCCCCTTGCAGTCCCCTGCTGCAATAGACATAGCAGGAGAGGACAGGACCTTGAGCCTTTCTGCTGCAAGCCCTCTGTGCTGGGCAGCCGCCGACGCCACCAACACCAACTCCCAGGAGACAGGCTGTGACACAGAGCGTGGGAACTACACGTCAGAGAAGGCTCCAGAAGCTTCTGTAGCCGCGGGGGATGTGGTATGCCAGCAGAGGCTGTCGCCTGTGAAGCTTCTGGCCATGTCTGACGAAGCGGGGCCGCGGGCGGGCTTCATGTCAGATGCAGCCACGGGCGGTCTGCGTTGCAGCACGGTGGTGTCGCCTGACTATCAAGCACCGAGGAGTTGGGACAGTGATGAGGTGCTGCGTGCGGCATCTGGGGGAGTGAAGCTTGCCAGCTCTGGGCGAGGGAAGGGGTCACAGTCACCCACAGCTGCGGCTGCGCTGCAGGGCGGGTCAGACGTGCCAGACCACGAGGAGCTGGACCGCTTGATAGCATAGCCACGTCCTTGCGCTGCGCTGCAAATGCACCAGTTCCCTGTGTTTTGTCATGCATGCCTCAAAGAGTGCGTTCATGGTGTAGGGTTCTGTTCTGTCACCTGGCCATCGTAGAAATGTGTGAATGTGGCACATGCATCACAGGCCTGCTTGGTGCGTGGGTTTTCGATTGTTCATAGGGTTCACATGTGCTGCGTCCTGCTGTTACATGACCTGATGCTGTGTGCTAGCGGCACCTTTCATGGTATGGTGGATGCTGGCGCCTTGAGGCGGGGCCACCGGATGATGCATGTCGTGCATCTTCTGACTGCAGCCCTCTATGTGAAAGATGCATCGATACAGCCCTCCATGTAGTGTGACATGCTGGCTGATGCATGGGGGCGATGCATGCTTGCTGGTTGGTGGGATCGCAAATGCAACTGCGTGACTCTGCCACGCGTGCGGCTCAGCATATGCTGTGTTGTGCTGATTAAAATTTTTGGTACGCTTGACCGCTTCAGGGGGGCTGTGCACGGGTGTGTGGATGGAAGGCCCGCTTCAAGAGGGAGAAAGGATGTAGCACATGGAATAGGTCAGTGTTGTAGGATGAGGTCATGGAAGGGGCCCAAGTATGGTTTGTGGTGGGCCCAGCAACGGACTGTAGAGCTCGCCCAGTCCGCACCTTCTCGTGCACGTAGATGTAGGATCCTGTTTCAGTCGCCCTGTAGATGATCGTGCCTGGTCATTATGTGACGTTCCTCCCACTGCTTAGGCCAACACTTGGGACGCCCAGACGATATCGTAATGATGCTGCTGTGCTGCACTTGTGCTGCTCTGTGGCTGAGTGTCATGGCAGTGTGAATCTGGCAGGTTGTAACTGTGCGTTCACTTGTCATGTCGAATGACTCTGCGGGGGTGCAAGTCTTTTTGCTGCTGTGGTGGACAACGTGCGTGGTTGCTCTGTGGCTTCGAAACCGAAAGTATGCTTTGCGTATGAAGGTTGAAATGGTGTTGTTGCACGTTTGTGGTGTGGTGTTTGTACATCGACAGGGGTGTGGCTCAAAGGCATGAGAAGTGCACAACCATATAGCATCTGAAAGCAGCCTTTGTGGTGTGTTTGTCGGCTCCCTTTCCTGCTTATTGTTGGGTGGTCATTTCGCTTGCATGCAATTTCACCGTCATGGGGGTTTTTGTGCTGCTCTGTGATACACCTGAAGGCATGGAAAATGCCCTTGAGAGTGAATGCGGATGCTGCCTGTTGTGAGTGCAGTGATGAGACAGTCGGATACTGGTGCAGCCAATCACGATTCATGCTTCCACGTGTCTCGGCACTGCATGGCCGAAACCTTGACGAAACAGGAGAATTCATCAACTGGATTAGATTACTACTCTGTGCGCCCGAACTGACGCCTGGCCGCGCCTTTGGCCCCTGACGTTCGCCATTGCGGTGGCTGTGGTGCGACTCTGCCCGCCGCTCCCCGCTCAGCCACCTTCCATCGGGGCATGGTGTAGCTTGGCTTCTCAGCGTTGCCTACCCCCTATGAGGCACGCTCCTTGACTCCATCCCAACCAGTCCCCACCTTTCCCACTCCGACGGTGTGTTTGTAGACTTGTGTCACCTCGGGCTAGGTGCCACTGGCGTTGTGCCTGCCCCCCCCCCCCCCTTCCCCCAGCCAAGTGCTTCTTTGATGCACCATCCGTGGGAAGGATGCCAGCCATGGCATGACCTGCAAGCGTATGCACATCAGCTCCAAGCACTACCGGCATCATATTGTCACTGATGCCATCTGCAATGCCACCAGGCAGGCCGGTATCTCCAGCACCAGAGACACCCATTACCATGAGCTCGACCCTCACCCACGGCAGTGTTGCGCCGCTGGTGCCGGTCAAGCCCGCGGCAACGTCTATGCCACCATCGCACCAGGGCCTGGCTCCACGGCCATCGATGCAGTGCTCACCCACCATGGGTCTGGCACAGCCCTTTGTACTGGGTCTCCCGCCACCTGGGCGCTGTGGCAGCCACCACCCAGCATCGCAAATGCACAAGATCCGAACAGTACAGATTCCAAGGTCTCGCATTCTACTCCCTCGCCATTGAAGCACATGACTCCGTAGACAAGCAGGCCACGGACTACATGTGCTGTCTTGCCACCACAGCCTGTAACAGTGTCAACGTCAAATACGGGACCTTTGTGGCCAGTGTGTGCCGGGATAAGTTTTGCCCTTGGCAAAGGCAACCACATGCGCTCTTCTGACCTGGGGTGCAGCTGTGCTCTCTGTGCTGCGGGGCGGGCCCGGATGCAGGGCTTGCTGTGTCCTACAGCTGAGATTGAGCAGGCTTACCTGCTGTGTAAGTGTAGACAACGAAAAACGGTTATCGGATGGATACGATGTAATCACTAAATTCGATGCACATGCACGTGTCATACTGGCATGGCATGCCAGTGCGTCCAGAACCAAGCTAGAATGCAGATTGCAGCATGCAGTAGCTCCTTGAAGACTCTCTTGCTTTCCATCACGCAGTGTACTGTGTCAATCGGAAAGGGGTCGGGTTCAGAAGCAGTTGCCTGCATAAGGTCTTCAGAGATATCGATCAAACAGACACTTTAGACAGGATTGCAGAACTGAGACACAAGATTCATAAACGTGATCAAAATGATTGGATCAGTTGAAGAGGTGATGCTTCCCGGTCTGTTGCAATTCGATTCGGTGAACTGGCAGGTTCGCCTCTGTGTGTGATGTCACGACAGGGATGCAGATTCTACTTCCAGCGAAGTTCCTTGCGCTGATGGGACACTGGATCGCCTCTCTCTCACTTGTAATTGACAGGGTGCGCACTGAGTGCAATTGCGCCTCTCCATGTGAAAAGGCAGGCTGGAGCTTGACGCTGGAACCTCCGCTCTCCTTGAGGTACCCAGACCCGTAAAAGTGTTGCAGGAGCATATAGCAACCAACAATTTAACGGACGGGGAGAGTTTATCTCGAAACAAGGCAATGTGCGGTGCTCAACAGTGGCCTTGCTTGCTGACTCTTCCATAGTGCAGATTGTCCTGACACTGGATAAGTTTCACAGGCTATACGGTCTTGCTTTCATTGCCGTTCTAGTTGGAGCGGTAGAGGTTGTCTCAGTGATGGTTGGCTTCACAATGTTCATGCGAGTATGGAGCTCGACCCAAGCCATTGTACACTTCATTGGGCTCATCTTGCTGTGCGTCTTCATTGATGCGCATTGGTCCACTTCATCGCTTGCGGCGATTGTTACCCTTTGCAGTGTGGCTCCCTGCCTAGTGGAAGGCATTCTGGTTTTATTCGCCACACGATTCCGGTTCAAGCGGTGGTGACCAGTTGTCTCCGTGCAAAATGACAGCGCCCTTTAAGGCAGCACATACCTTCTTGGAAACTTTCATGTGTAGCCATTGGATTGTGGCATGATCAAACTCAGCACGGACACGTCGACTGAGAGGTGCTTCAGCACACATTCAAAATTCTGGTATTCACAGCTGGTGGGGTGATGGCATCCAGGACAATTCAGCAACCCGGGCTTCCGGTTACAACCCTGCAGACCTATCAATCATGATGTGGATGTGACAGCTAGAACATGATTCTTTCCAACAGCTACATCTGTAACACAACCTAAATCTGGGACAACCAGGGGAATCTTCTGACGCCTACTAACACACGGAGCTGGAGCTTGGCCAAAGGCTGTCTTTGGAGCAGGAAGATCACTACTTGAATCCGTAGCATCTCCCAGTAATCCCCACATCCACAACTTCCCTGCCCTGTCTAGCACAGCCGACGCCTCCCCACCAGACGCAACACTCTCCACACCTTCGAATGTGTCCTGCACAGCACACTTACTTGAAAAATCTGGCAGTCAGCTTAAACTTGTCACATTCATACACTCACCTTGCCACAGTAAGCAAGGATATCAGCCAGTCACACACTGCCCACCTGCTTGATACTCGAGAGCCTGTTCCATGATTCAATATCAGTGCATGATGCATTCTAATTCTTGGACCAGGGGCACAGTTCCAGTGTATGTGTGGAACAGGTGTTATTGAAACAGAGAGGCAAGTGTACGAACATTGAACTTCATGCGCTGCAAAGTCTCCACCGTCTTGCCCCAGGATTCATGGTTCACCCGCATGTGCCATACGCCCTCCCCATTGGATAACACAAGCTGCTTCTTACCCGCTGCAATATGGGTCATCGCCGGCAGCATCGCAGTGACCACCACAGACGTCCCAGACATTGAATCTTCGACGTGCTCCAGGCTTCGCTGCTTAGGAGTTGCAGAGGCCCCCCAGTTCACCACAACACCATCCGCAACCACCTTCCCCCACAGCACGACAGCACCATTGCGGGCGAGTGCTGCACAGTATTGCGACCCAAGAACAACGTCTATCGCGCCACCGTTCTCGGCAATCAGTCGAGCAGGTCCGCCGTCAATTGGACGGGCCTCCGTCTGCACTGCGTTGCCATTCGCAAACAGCCGATCATGCGAGAATCCAAACATCCACACCTCTCCGCTAGCTGTCAATGCAGCACTGCATGCGGCACCTGCAGCTACCTTCGTCACCGTCATCTCATGCAGTGCTAAATCCTGCACATGATGTCCATTTGCATGGTACACATGCGCTTCAGCATGCGACTGCAATCTATTGTGTCCTGGATCCATCATACCACCCCCCCGCAAGCCTGCGTCTGCTATGTCTAGCAACACGTTGCCGCTTCTACTACTGTGCCTGCCAGCCTGCGGTTCCGCCTCCAAGGGCATGGAGCTGAGTAGCTGAATGAATTCCCTGGGACTCCGGACATTCAACGACATGCCTACAGATGCTAGGCGCTTATTAAACTCCATTTCTGCAAACTTCACAGTGCGCCGGCCGTCCGTGAAGCCCTCAAACAACGGTGTCAAGTCTCGGCCAATGCGTACCGGCCAATGTGCCTGCACACAGCCGCACCAGTAAGTCAGCCTCTATCTGAACGACCCCTTTTGATTTGTGACAAGGCGAATCAGCAGTTCATGGACAGGACCCGACATCTGGGCACAACATGCATGCAATGCAGAACGGCCTCTTGTGGGAAGGAACAGAAGCAGAGCTTCATGAACTACAAATTCAAATGACTGCCACAAGAGACGAGATGCTGCAGCTTGCAGAGCATCATCAGCACATGTTCACAGGGCAGTACGTGACTGCAACGTTGGCTGCGCCACACCTCATTGGCAGCAATGTTGTTCCACTCTAACAAAGGGCCAACTTTGCTGAGGCCCGCTGCTGCTGCTGCAAGAGTGTTCGCCTCTTCGGAGTTGGGGACATGGTGATGTGTGTTTGCCGCCTGAACGATGTGCTCCTTTGCGACCTGGGGTGCTGAGCCAGCCAGGTGTGCCGCAACCCAGTCACCAGTTGGCCTCGACTGCAGGCCCACTGATTGCAGCTGCATGACACTTTGAAATTGTGCAAAAGTTGAGGATATCATCACCCGGTTCAGCCAATGACCTGACAGAGGAAGCAAATGAATGAAGGCATGGCACGTGTGTACAGGCACACGTGGTCAGAAATAGACATTGAGTGTGATGTGCTGGCAATAAAGCTCAGTTCCGTTTCATCAGACCTACGATCACTCGTTTTCTACTGTATATCGGCTTTTATTCAGGGGTACAAACGCGGTCACCGTACAAAAAACACGGTCAGTCCGGGATACACATTCGTCGGGCAGTATCATTCATCAGACTTCTTTCAGGGAACATATATGTGCACGATGAATCGGAACTGTACTGCACATGCTTGAATGCATGAGGTCGAAGAAGACCTGTGTTGTATACATGGCGGTCATTCAAACCATGATTGGCGTTTAATGATCTCAGCATGCACCAGGAATTAAGAAATTCAGCAACACAACCACAGGCGCATGATGAGGTAATGTGCAACGCTACGATGTGAGTATTTGACAGATGTATCCACGAAGATGTCCCAGGAAATGTTCTGTGGCCATGCGGGAGCTGCATGCACAAGATCAGCAGGTGCAGGGCATGCCGGGAGCTCACCCGCTGGTCCACACCAGTCTTGACCATGACAACTGGCATGGGCATCAAGTTCTCGGGACTGTCCGCCTGTGAAAGGTTCTCAGGGCGCTGATAAGTGTTGCTGAGCAGGTTCAGAGAAGTACCCAGCCCCAGCTGACCCCACTCGTTGCTCCCTGCAGCCCACACCGATCCCTGCTCGTCCAAGAACAAGGAGTGGCTGCCCCCCAGAGCTACACTAGTGAACTTTCTGTATGGTTCCAGCTGCTGAAGGGAGGTCGGAGAGCTCTCTGAAGCTGACCGATTGCCTATTCCAAGCTGGCCGTTTAGATTTCGGCCCCAGGTGTGTATCGAACCGTCTGCTAACAGAGCTGCAGAGTGCCTGTTTCCAGCGAATACTTTTGCAATCGGCACGTCAGACAGGTTAGTGATTCTTTTAGGTCGTAGCAGCATTCCATTCACTGGTGCTCCGCACTGGAAGGACTCGCTGCGGCCCCTGCAAAAGGTTTTACAGACAGTTGTGAGCTTCTTGTGAGGATCTGACTGGACGTATGTGAGAAATAGCAAGTGTTGGAGCCCTGGGCATCCTCACACCAACCACCAGCCCAACCAGTAGCCGGCATCGGCACCCCTCCTGGTAGAGACACAGCATTAGATTGATATGCAACACTATGTGCCCCAACACGAGCACGTGGGTTGTTCCGTCCGACTTATAGAGCTAGTCCCAGGCACCAAGATGAAGATAGCATACATGAACAAGCCTCGGCTCTTTCCATTAGTTGATCTATTTTACAAATCAGTATGCCTCTGATTGCAACAGAATCTGGAAAGGAGAAGGTAAGAATCAAACGTTGTGTGGGTATACAAAGTGTACAAGGATGCACCAAATGGATTGTATGTGTGCGCTGCACAATAGCAGCGACTTCAGTGAAGCAAACGCTTATGCAGTAAGCTGATACGGATTAAAGTATGTAGCAAACATGGAACTACATGTTCCCTGAACAAGTCGTTCTGCTGAGGTAGGATGTGCATGTCTACCCCCAGCAGTTCAAAAACGCATTCAGAAAGAGCGGCAATAAACACACCAAGCCATCAGCTGGGATGGAATGGACTTCTCCCTGACTTGAAGGCGAGCATGCTCCAACACTGCCTTGCCCTGGGATGCGCCCATTTCAGGCTGCACCACGAAGCGCCAGTGAATGTAAACTCCTGAGAGCGGAAATTCACGATGCGGAAACCAACTTTCTGTCACTTGCGGAGGTGAACGGTGCGTCCAGCGCACTGGGTGCGAAGGCGTCGAATCACTGATGTCAAAACTAGGCTGGCACGCTGTGATCAGACAAGAACAGGTTCACGCTAGACGAAAATGGGCAACTATGCACATGGATCACTGGCCCAGCGTGGGCTTGGCGTTTGCGTAAGTATACGGTGATCGTGCACGGGTGCCAATTGTCTGTGCGACAAACCACACACACTGGCACGGGCATGCACGAAATCCCTTGTGGAAATCTATGCGGAGCTGACGCTGTCTCCAATACGCCCTATAAGCTTCTAGAATTGTTCTCTCTTCCCTAGAAGCTACTTCGCATTTATATCTCTGAGATAATGATCACCTCAGACACTCAGCCGACGTGGCCTTTTCAGTGGTGGGTCATCTTGCGTACAGCATCTTCCTGTGCACGATCCACTGGTCCCCAGATTTAAAAACAACAAAACAACCCTGTCTTGCTCCTGATGGACGTGCAGAACGTCCTAGCAGCTGCCAACTCACTAAGCTAGCACCAACCATGTCCGCATAAGTTGTCAGTACCACCTCTGACATGCGTCGAGAGACGGTTCTGGGAGATTTACACAGGAGGAATGATGCCCGTGTCATAATACATGTATCATTGGACTGTGCAGGGGTCATCACCGTGGTGAGTGCAACCATTGGCGGGGCTGGTGCGTAAAGAAGATACCATTGGTAAATAACGCAGGAATCAGAGAAGTATTGCGCAGGAGATGACAAGGGGAGGGGGGAAGGGAAAACTCGTCAGGAAGGAGTCCTCCAGAGCACAGAGAACTCACCCATGGACAATATGTTGGCGTTGCCAGTACACATACCTGCATCCTTGTGCAGATGTAGGCACACGCAAACGGTTTGTCCAACCTCTAGTGATCAACCGTCCAAGGTGGGTTTTGCAAACCCCATACAAAAGAGGACCATGCGCTAACTGTGTAGAAGTTGCTCCCGCTGGCAGTGGCAGGGAGCATTTAGAGCTTTGTAGGAACAAAGTGCATTAGAAAGCTGCAGTGCACGTTTGTGCAACAAGCCAGTCGTAGGTACTCTGGGCACCTGGTACTGAATGGTCTCCCGGGAGCTTGAAATGGTAACCTTGGAGGTGGCTGTGGGTTGCATGGTTGGGCGGGGGGCGCGGGGGGGGGGAGGAGAAGACGGCTTGCAGGCCGTCCCAGTGTTTGAATGCGAGCGAGACAGTCTCAGCTGTTGTGTTGGCGGAGATGAGTACTCTCTGTTCCCTGCTCTGTTCTGGAGTCAGGGGTTATCCCAACGTGCAGCGGTGGCCGACACTGTGGTTGGGTTCAGCTGCCTCCCGCAGTACATGACCAATTTGGTGGTGGTGGGATGACCAGGCAGCCCAGGCCACCTAGCCAAACCAGCATCCAAAGCTGCGTCAGAGGGTTCCGTTCCTGGCTGCCAAGGTGCCAGCCGGCCTGACCTCCTGCCCGTGATAGTGCATCGTTTCAGGTTTTCATAGATAGGCTGCATCATGTGTATGCGGCAGAGCATGTGCGGCGCACAGTCATCACTGCGCCGGTGATGTACATATCAAGGGTGATCGTGTTGTAGTTTGTTGAATCTGCTCAGCCTTTGACAGAATCTTCTGATTTGCACCCTGAACTGGCCACGGAAAGAGGTCCAACTGTACTCGAGTCCGAAAACTGTTTGAGCTCTTTCAATCAGAAGGCAAAACTGAAAAATGGAATTGAAGGGGTATCAGCCTCACTATGGTGCTGTTCTGAACAATTTCATGATGATGAAAACTAGTGACGACAACGCAACGATTGCAATGATGAAGCCGCAACTCTGTCTGACGGCGCCAGTCGACAGAAGATCACAGCAAGGATAGTCTACCGCCTGCTACCGGCCCCCTGCCGGAAAACAAAAGCCAGTCACTTTCATGGTTCGCCATGGAGGAGCGGAAGGGGGGCAAGCACCAAGTGTGCCACCTGCGCCGCGTCAAAGCTTCGACCTCTCCACCACCCTCCCTCCCCCAAGACCCCCGGCCGTTGGAGGTACCACATGCCTGCTCCCGTTCCTGCTCCAGGGCCTGCTCCATTGTGTGCTCCATTTCCTGCCCCTGTTACCACTCCAGAGCCCGCACTCACTCCTCTACGTGTATTGTTTCTGGCACATGCCAGGACACTTCGTTGCCCAGCCTATTCCAGAGCTCTCAATCCCCTGTGATGTCGTCTAGATGCACAACTCTGACACCACGCCAGGGGCTGCCCAAAGAAAGAAAATTCAAAGCAACTCAAAGGTACTAGCACAGAACCTAACACAAGTTATGCCCTCATGCTGAACACAATGCGCCCACAGCTTGTGTGGAGAGGCGTACGCCCGTTGAATACACGTGAAAAGCTCAGGGTGTCGTTCGGGAAAATAACCGCACAACGGAAGACGGTGTTGGAAGCATTACAAAAGTCTTTTGCACAACAAAAAATGTCATCCTGCGCTACATCACCAGCCCGGAAGGTATAACCAATGAAGTGTGCACTTCTAGGCACACCAATAACCGACTGTACCGGTGTCAAGTCTGGACTCGTATCAGAGATGAGCTAAATTTAACACAGGGTTGAGAATCACGTCAACACCTCACCAACCGCGACGGAGCCACTCCACCTTTTCATTTCTGTACAGCAACCAGGAATTGATCCCGAGTTTCGGGCATGGGCTGCACACCTTCACTGAGGATACTGCTGGCCATCAACCCACTATTCCGCTCAGAGCTTTTAGCTTGCAGAAGAGCGAGGAGGTGCTCGAAGATTGCATCTGTGGTCTCTTCGTAACCTTTTCGTTTTGGGCGAGGACTGGGGGTGGGGACGTTAACGGGGGTGCTACGGGGGGAGGGTAGCACAGTATTATTTATCCAAAGAAGCAGGGCAAACAAATCTTGATTACAGCTGTATACAGCCATCGCTTTGTCGCTAGTAACAGTAACAAATCACAAACCATCAGTAACCTAATGTCAGGTACAGCCCGTCCAGCTGTTTCAAGAGTTGTGATGGTGGTAATCACTCACACAGCAAATCGCACCTGATGGACACATAATACAATATAGATCACCAAATGACACACATGCTCTGGATCTGTACCCATCTCTGCTTTGAGGAGTCCTAGTGTGTGGCTGTTCTTGGGCTGGGTGTAACACATAATATGTTCCATCTTGACAAATTCGCGGCAAAGTTCGACGATAGGAAACTAATAGGTTGGGATTTCTTCAAATTGACACACTGTTAGTTCCGGAAAGTCTATCTAGAATGAGTGTGGGCCCCAACTGGACTCTTGTCGGTGCACTAGTATCATGATAAACACAGCAAGCAACAGCCTTCGAGCTTCAGCAGAGTTTTGCAATATCCTGCATCTCATCGCTGAGTAGCCTACAGATGCTTTCTGAGTGAGTGTTGCCTGGGATGCATCATGCATGCACATGAACGGGATTTCAGTGCACTTACTGGCTGCTCATCTCCCTCCAACCAGGGATTCAGAGGTAGATGCAAGTCCTTAATATATCCGTGCTGCAACGGACGCACACCGCACGTCAGAAAGTAGCCTGCCTGAAACATGCATTCACGATATTTGACTAGTCCAACAGTTGACATGGCAATGACACGTCGTTGGCCGCTCATACACATCTTGAGTTCATAAGTGTTGAGGTGAAGGCATTGTTGAGTGGTGCGAGCTCTTCTGTCATAGCTACAGAAATTCAGCTCGGAGATACAAATCCTTTGTAGCCTGTCTGTGCCGCACATTCTAAATATGGGCAACCAGGATTCCCCAGTATCACTCTAATGCTAGTCCAGCTGCTGCGTGAAATGTCTGAAGCGTGAAGTGTAGGTATCTGGATTTTGTATCATGTAACATGTAGATTGACCAACAGCCCTACAGGTCGTTGGAAGTTCTGCACTCTCGGGAGGCGAATATACAGAGCATAGCCTCAGATACATGTACGAACCTGTCATGGGGCCAACTTAAGCATGGGGCTAACTTAAGCGATGCCGGTTCACTGTTCTCCGGTTCACTGCTCTCCACCGTACATTGCAGGGTGTGTGCACGTGCACAACCGCACACGAAGCAGAAATGAGCTGCGCAATTCCACGTGCGGAGGACGTGGTGAAGGTTGCGAAGCAGCGGACTCGCACATTAGAGGACGTATGCAACCATGCACCCAACAATGCTCCACGACCCAAGAGTCATGAGAAGGCAGGGAAAGACCCTGTTTGGTGTTTGAGGGACCTCGCTCAATACATTAAGGGGCTGGGCAAGCATGACGAGGGGTGGGATCGCTGGCAGTGCAAGGTGATCTCTCCCCGTTCAACACTATGCTTGTATGTAGCTGTGCTGGTGCCAGAGTGGAGCACAGTAGGAGGGTTGCAATGGGTGCTGAGAACACGTCATATTCTGCTGTGATGACTAATTCAGAGCCCTTGTGCAGGTGAAAGTCCGCACAGAAGGTGCGTCAAGCGGCGCAACTGACATCTACTTCCATGCTCCTGACGGCAAAAGGCTGCGTTCCAAGAGGGAAGTGGCCAGGCATCTTGGACTCTCTGTGCCAGAAAAGGCCGATGGAAAGTTGAAGGGATCAGTCATCAAGCAGAGGCGCCCGAGTGCGGCCTCAGTGCGGCGCCCGAGTGCGGCCTCAGCCACCATTGATCGTCCACCGTTATCCTGCAACAAGCAGCACAGCATGAAGCATGCCAGTGCTGCCTTTCCAGTGGAGAATCTAGTGTTGCCAAACCTGGTGTTGGTGTCTCCAAATAAGGCCCAGATGACTGAACATAGGCGCAGCTCCGCATGCAGGGGCGGCCCTGCATGCATTTCCGAGACTCGGGCCATCAAAGGGTGTCCCCCTGCACACACGCCAGGAAACAATCATGCGCCTCGCAGCTTTTCCACTCGAAGCGCATCGAAATTGTTGCAGCACAGGATGGATCAAGTCGCTGCGCACCCGCCCAGGGTGATCAACGCGCCCCGTCCATCAACTGGTGGCAGTGCCCCCAAGCCACTGCACAGCAACGAGCATCCTGCACAGCACCACCCCAAGCCACCGCAGCGCAGTGAGCGCTCTGCCGCCTACACCCCCGCTCCACCACACAGCAACAAGCGCCCTGCAGTCAACCCCCTCAAGCCGCAGCACAGCAACCAGCGCCCTGCAGTCAACCCCTTCAAGTCGCAGCACAGCAACCAGCGCCCTGCAGTCAACCCCTTCAAGTCGCAGCACAGCAACCAGCGCCCTGCCGCCCACCCCTTAAAGCCGCAGCACAGCAACCAGCGCCCTGCAGTCAACCCCTTCAAGTCGCAGCACAGCAACCAGCGCCCTGCCGCCCACCCC
>JAUMHD010029628.1:13583-26733 GCA_032359135.1 Ulvella scutata | reverse complement strand
GGCAAGACATACCGCATCACATTTTCCCTTGTCCGGTCAGCTGGTGAATTGCAGCTCGGTATCAACGCGGGCCTGACGTCTCCCGCAATTGTCGATGTTGGCTCGCCAGTTGCCTTGACGGGCTCATATTCCCGGCTGATCACCATGCCGGCCGAACCGCTCGATCTGGTGTTTCAGGCGGACAGCGCCTTTGCGGGAACGGTCGACAACGTCACAATTGCTCTTGAGGATGACGCCTACAGGATCGACACGGCGCCGGCGCATGCGCAAGGCATGGTGGTCGCCGCCGATCGCATCGTTATCCTGTACGGCACCATTGAGGCGGACGGGGACTATAACCCGCTGCTGTTGCGCTGGTCGGATCGCGAAAACAACCGAACATGGGTTCCCGCGGCTGAGAATGTCGCCGGTGAAATCTCGATGTCATACGGTGGTTTGGGCGTCACCGGGTTGGCTTCCCGAGAGCAAAACCTGTTCTGGAGCGACGGCGCGGTCTATTCGCTGGTTCCCGACGCGACAGACACTTACGGGCTTGTTCTGCTGGGTGAGGGGCCAGGCGCTATCGGCCCGATGGCTGTTTGCTCGCATTCGGGGCGCGTGTTCTGGCTGACCAAACAAGGCGTTCCCTACACGCTGCAATCATCGGTTTCCGATCTGGCAATTTCCCAGCCGATCCCGATTGAAAGCGGCGTTCAAAAGGATCTGTTCGACAACCTTGCTTCAGGCCAGGAAGATAAAATCCAGTGCTTTGTAAATCCTGAATTCACCGAATTCTGGATCCTGTATCCCGATGACAGGGATGGGATCGAGGTTTCCAGGTATCAGGCGTACAACTGGGTCGAGAAACATTGGACGACCGGCACCATCGAGCGAACCACCATCATCTCGTCCGGTGTTGAAAGCTACCCGATCGGGTTTGGTTTGAGCGGCGGGCTCTATTTCCACGAAAAGGGCGAAAGCGCGGACGGCAATACCATCTCGGCATATGTCGAAACCGGTGATTTTGACATCGCGGACGGTAAAAACCTGATGCATATCCGCCGCATGGTCCCTGATTTCGAGGACCAGCAAGCCACCATCACCACCGCGCTTTACTCAAGGCCGTGGGCGAAAGGGGCGAGAACAACGCACGGACCTTTCAGCTTCACCACCACAACGGAAAAAACCGACATGCGCGCTACCGGCCGGATTTTCGCGGTCAGGTTCTCAATGACATCGACACGGGCAAAGGCCCGGTTTGGTTCGCTGCGGTTTGACGTGAAACCAACGGGGATGACGCGATGAATGATCACCTTAAAGCGGCATTGAAATACTCCGGCGGGCTTATGGATGAAGCGACGTTGGAAAAAGCTGTCAATCGTGGCGATTACCACGTCGTGAGCCTCCCGAAATCAACAATTCTCGTGGAGTTCAAGACCTATGAGACGGGATTGAAAACAATTGAGTTTCCATTCTGCGGCGGTGATTTGGAAGAAATACGCGCAATCGAGCCTGATCTGCTGAGATGGGGTCGGAACGAAGGCTGCAAAAAGGCGATGGTCTATGGGCGTCGCGGCTGGCAGCGAGCCCTCGGGTACAAGCCCGTCATCTCAATTATGTCAAAGGAACTTTAAGATGAGCAAAGGCGGGAAAAGCCAGACGACCACTAACCAAACGACCATTCCTGATTATATCCAGAACCCACAACAGGCGATGATCGGTGCGGCGGGCCAGATGGTCGAGCCCTTCCTTCAAGTGCCGAATGTGGCGGTTGCGGGCCTGAACGCCGATCACGATGCATCGTTCGATATGATCAGGCAGGCATCAATGAACCAGTTCTCGCCGGGCAGTGACTATTCGGGCCGAATGGCTGATGTTTCGTACAACCCGGATATCGCCGGATATGGAAACGCGGCGACTGTCACCGGGGAACAGATCCAGAACAAGATGAACCCGTATACGGACATGGTTCTGGATGGCATGCGTGATGAATACGGACAGGCACAGTCCGCCATGGCGTCACGGTACGCGGCCGGTAACGCCTTCGGCGGGTCACGTGAGGCGGTTTCAAACGCAAGCCTTGCTGATCGGTACGCGCAAGACAGGGGTCGGACCTTGGCGAACGCTTATCAGAACGCACAGGGCGCGGCGCAGGCTGAAGCCGGAAGGCAAATGCAGGCGGTTACCGGGTCCAACTCAGCACAGCTTGGAAAGGCAAATGTGGACCTTGAAGCCTTGCGCGCGGCGGCGGCGGCTCAAGGCGACACCTTCAACCGGCAGCTTCAGGCGGGAACGTCCGTTGCCGGAATTGGGGACGTGGTGCGCGGTGTCGAGCAGCAGGGTATCGACGTTCCCTGGCAAATGCTTCAGCGGTTCCAGGGCGTTGTTCCCGGCGTCTACCCAACATCGTCAACAACGACACAGCCATTGCACTCCAATCCGGCGTCTTCTGTTCTCGGCGCCGGCTTGATGTTCGGAGGGATGCTGAAATAATGGGTATTCTCGATAATATTCTTGGTGGCGGCGCTGAAGACGGTGGCGGTGGCCTTCTCGGTGGCGGTGGCGGTGGAGGCGGTGGCCTGCTCGCGGACCCGACAAACCGCATGATGCTAGGGGCACAGTTTCTCAGCAATGGTGCGCCGTCCCTGACGCCCAAGAGCGGGTTTGAAGGCATTCCTCAGATGATGGCGCAACAGCAGCGCCTCGGCATGCTCAAACAACAGCAAAAGCGAGCTGACGATGAGCGCGCGTTAGCTCTTGAGCGTCAGAGAAAACAGCAAGCATGGGTCATGGAAAATATGCCGGGTATGGCGGGCGCCCCGGTTGGCATTCAGTCGGCATTCTACGCCAATACCCTTGCAGGCCCGGCAAAACAGCCGAATTCAGCGCAACAATTTCCGTACAGCCAACAAAATCCTGAATTCGCGGAGCATCCGGCAACGCGGTCAGCCGCCGAGGCGTCCGGAACAACAGTTCAATTTGGGGAGGACAAGAATGCTGGAAAAGCGGGAGACTATCTCGCGGGAATGTTCGGGGAACTTGCTCAAGACGGTATCAAGGCAAAAACGGATCTTGCGCTAACCAATCGTCTGGCAGGTTATTTCCGTGAGTTCGAAAATGGCGCGGGTGCCCGGTTTAAGCAATTGGCGGGTGAATTCGGAATCAAGCCCGAGGGTCTGGACGAAATGCAGGCCGCCACGGCTATCATCAATAAGATGGTTCCGGCACAACGTGTCGCCGGATCAGGTTCATTGTCTGGTGCCGACCTGTCTTTGTTCAGGCAAAGCCTGCCCCGTATCATGAGCCAACCGGGTGGTAATGCGCATATTATCGAAACGCTCAGAGGCTTGGCTGAATACCGCCGGCAGCAGGGTGAAATCGCCCAATTGGCGTTAACTGGCAATGGCTCCAGGGAACAGGCACTTGAAGCCCTTTCGAAACTGGAAAACCCGCTTGCCGAATTCAATGCGGCGCTGGGCGATTCCGCTACGGGTCCCGCGGCGAACATTGATGGCCCTATCAAACCTGAAAACGAAACTGTTGAACACGTCCGGGCAGCGCCTCGTACAGAGGGATCCGCGCCGAGCTCTTGGGAGGGTTTCGCGCATGACGCCGGTGATTTCATGTCGCGCGCAAGTGATGCCGTTACGTTTGAATGGGGCCCAAAATATCGAGCTGGTCTGAAAGCGGTTCTTCCAGAGGCGATAGGTGGGACCGGCAAGGGATATGAAGAAAACCTTGAAGCGGAAGTGGCGCGCAAACAGCGCGTTATCCATGAAAAACCCTGGCTGAATGTTGGCGCTGAAACGGTCGGAATTGGCACGCAGGCATTAACCGGTATGGGGCTGGCAAGATTTCTTGGGTTTGCTCCAGCTGCTACGCCGGTTGGCCGGGTTGCGCAAACCACAGGAACCGGAGCGACAACGGGCGGCGTCACCTTTGCGGGTGAGGCAAAAACCGGAGAGGAAGCGGATGCCGCCCTTGATGGAATCGTCGTAGGTGGTGGGTTGAGCTTGGTCGGCGGGTCGGTCCTGGAGGGCGCCGGCAAAGTGATTTCATCTATCGGAAAAAAAGCGGAAGAGCGGGCTGCCAGGCGTATCGCGAAAAAGATGATCGATGACGGCGTTACACCAGATGCCGCGAGGACTGAAATCAGAGAAGCGAAGGCGGCCGGGGCCGAAGATTACGCACTCATCGATGCGGGCAAGGAAAACACGAAACGGCTTGGTCGAACAATGGTCAATTTGGGCGGAGATCCGGCGGATACTATGGCCAATTTCGTCGACACGCGTGTGGCGGGCCAACATGACAGGTTCAGCTCCGCGGTTGAGAAGCACATAGGGCGGAAAGTGCCGGTCGATGAAGTTGGCACCGCTCTGGAAAACGCCGCGTCAAAGCGCGCGGATTCCATTCATGAAAACATGTCTGACGTTGTTGTCCTCCCAACGGAAATGAAACAAAGAATTTATCTGTCCGGTGCGTCCGCTGAAGCTTTCAAGAGAGGGCGGGAAATCGCGTCTGAAACTGGCGACGTCCTGGATCCGCTTTTCATTAATGGGAAATTTAACCCGGAAATCAAAAAGGTCGGGGCCAAGACGCTCTATTATCTACGCGAAGGACTTGATAGTATCATTGCGGGTGAAACAACATCATCTCCAAATGGGAAGCAAGTCGTTTCAAAATTAGGTAGTGTTGTTTCACGCACACGTGATGCGGTTGACGGTTTGTTAAATAAAACGTCTCGAGGTGTTCGTCGCACAAATAAGATTTATTCAGATTTTTCCGATTATCAACAGGCTCTTATCGGCGGTGGTAAATATAATACTCTTAGGCCCGTCCTGCTTCAAGATCTCATCAAGACAATGTCTCCGAAGGCCCGTGCTATGTATCGGTTGGGTGCGGTGTTCGACATGCACACCAAGCTTTTGGACATGAAGAATGCCGGCAAGGATATAACAAAGGGATTTCTGGCGTCACGTGATGACCTCGCGCGACTTGAAACGCTATTTGGCGGGAAAAGAGGCGTGAAAGTGTTTCTCGAATTTGCCAAAGCTGAAAAAACCATGGCCCGGACAAATCGACGATTGGCTGTAAACTCGTCAAAGGCACATCAAGCTGACGACATGGCCGATTTTACCGGCGAAAAAATAGCAAATGTGGTCAGACACGGGGGTTTGAAATCCTTTCGTAACTTTGCCGCGAATGTCATCGAGGGCGGACTGGGAGTGACTGACGCGGAGCGAAACGCCATCGCTGACATTCTTACGACAATCGACGATGAAACCCTGACGGGGGCATTCCGGAGCATCGCGGAACACACGCGGAAAATTCAGCAATCGGCGCCCGCGTTCCTTGCCGGGGATCTTGCCGCGGGGCTCGCCGCGGGCGACGCGGCCCGCGAACAGATGAGGCGCTAGTGGATCGATCCAAACATTTGAATCCCACAACGGTCGCGCGGAGTGTGGCGGCAACTTATTCAAATGTTTTGATAAATTGATCCATCAGCAATATCCTGGTGGTTCGAAGCGTTAGATTCCAACCGCTAGACCGGGCATCTACTCAAGGCGGTGAGAGAAGCCTAGCTCACTTGCACCGGTTCAAAAGGTGAATTCTGTCGGTTTCAGCCTCCTCGGTAACATGGACCTCATCCCCCCAGCGCCTCACGGTCAGGAGCTTGGAACTGGGCTCTCCCTCCCCCATGCACTGAGCGATAACGGTCCAAGCCTGATCGACATAAGTGGAGGATGTGTCAAACTCGGAGATCCAGACGAACGAGCAAAACCATTCAGCGCCCCTGAATCGGTCCTTGGTCAGTAAAGTGTAATAGTCTGTTTCCGGGTAGTCATCCTGGAGGATCCCGCAAGCCCCGCCCTGACCATAGGCCCCGTCCAGGTCGAGCTCAGCCGCGTGTACTGATTGCGCCGCGAAAAGACATGCAAGCGTCGCGAAAAGACAGGCAAGTGTTGCAAAGAATCTCATCGATATTCCATAATTGAGAGCCGTGCGGTGAAGGGTAGCAATATGCAACCGTCGAAGCAAGCACGAGGCCGTTCTCTCAACCATGCCGGGCGCGGCGCAAGGCGAGGGCTACGAAGGCATGTCTGAACGCAACACCATGGCGTCAGCGACCTTGTTCGCGCCATGTCCGCAGCGAGGCTAAATCCAATGCTGCCGGTCAACTCAAGTGGGCAGGCCACACGCGGGACGCTTTCTTCAGGTATCGGGGTCGCGGTGCCTGGCCGATTGTACGGGCAATGATTGCGGCGATGTTTTCCGGCCATCCGGGTTCAAAAACGAACCGCGCCAGAAAGATGCCGGAAGGAACCGGTATCAGCCACCAGTTTGATCCAAAAACGGGCGCGTCTCCCGGACGTTCTGAACCCGATGTCGCGTTGTCATTCTTGCCGGATGTGGGGCTTGTGGCCACGTGGCCACTCATCCGGCTCGACGGTTTCCATGTAGGGACCGTCGTGAGGGTCGTACCGGTTGTTGCGGTCTGGTCTGCCATCGGCTGAATCTGCCCAAAGCGGAGATAAAAGGGAAGGTGGGGCTGATTGCCAATATGACACGGCCTGATCGCGCGTACTACGTCAACAGTTCTGTGTTATGTTGCTCTCGGAGGATATCATGGACCGCGCCAAACTAAATCTGGATCACTTGCTGACCAGCCGGAATCGTGAACTCATCGAGGCGGTGGGCGATACCGAATTCGATCGCATCTTGAGCGGAGATATGAACATCTCTGAAGCGACGGGCGGAAAGGTTGTCGTCAGGGATCGCGCACCGCTCGCGCAGGATGCCTTCGCTGCGGTTCTCTTCCGCAATGGCTGCTTGTAACATTGACTGGAGGCGCTGTCCGGACATAAAGGCTGCATTCGCAGGAACTTCGGTCGGGTGCATCATGAACAGTACGTGTTGCGAGCATACGCGTGTTTCGGCCCCGACAAAGACCGGAACTGCAATAGATGCAATGTTGCCAATCGCATGAACTGTTACTGGAATTGGTAGAGCGCGAAGGTAGTTATAGAGGTAAATGCCGTCCGCTGTTGCGCCGCCAAGCGAGCTAAAAGCCAAGTATACGCCATCACTCTGAGTATTGACTGCATGATTCAGAGCCCCACAAATCCTGGTGACAGACCCGCTATCAATCGGCCCTGTATATCCAAAGTAGTGCATTTCAACAGATCCCCAGTCGCGTGAAGGGAGTAATTACGTGCGTAGTTAGAGACGGGAGGCAACCGAAGGTTGGTCTTAAGGAAATGAGATGTCAGCGAACGCCGCGAAAGGACATGCAAGCGTCGCAAAAAGACAGACAAGTGTCGCAATGAATCTCATCGAAATTCCGTAATTTGGAGCCGCGCGGCGAAGGGTAGCAATATGCAACCGTCGAAACAAGCACGCGCGGCTGTTCTCTCAACCATGCCGGGCGCGGCGCGAGCCGAGGGGTGCAAAAGCATCTCTGAACGCAGCACCATGGTGTCAGCCGATCTTGTTCGCGCAATGTCCGCGGCGAGGCTAAATCCAATGCTGCCGGTCAACTCAAGTGAGCAGGCCACACGCGGGACGCTTTCTTCAGGTATCGGGGTCGCGGTGCCTGGCCGATTGTACGGGTAATGATTGCGGCGATGTTTTCCGGCCATCCGGGTTCAAAAACGAACCGCACCAGAAAGATGCCGGAAGGGACCGGTATCAGCCACCAGTTTGATCCAAAAACGGGCGCGTCTCCCGGACGTTCTGAACCTGATGTCGCGTTGTCATTCTTGCCGGATGTCGGTCATCTGAAAGGAGGCAGCCGCCGGTGGGCCTCGTCCTATCGCCGCAAAGAAAGTCGCTATCGAATCCGCCCAGGGGAGCGAAAATTGCGACGCGCGGCACGATCCGTCATTTCGGTAACCCTCCGGCTGCGACGCGGCACCACGCAAGCAATCGACGAGGGAAAACAATCACCGTGGAAATGCGCGGGTTCGCGCCACTGTGTTCTCTTTTTGTTCCTATCTCTTTGGGATTCACTGCTCGGGCCTTATGCTGAGCTATCGGCAACAGGAGACAAATATGATCGCCCCAATTGCAGTCAGTGCAATGCCGTCGTTTCAAGATCCTCTTGTCGTGCTCGTCGCCAAATGGCGCGAGGAAGTGAAAGCCTGGGAAGCCACTGATCACGATAGTCTGGAAGACGACGCCGCATGGGAAAGGCGGCGGGCGCTCGCGCAAGCAATCAAGGATACCAAGCCGGAAACGCTTTCGGGACTGAGAGCGCAGTTCAGTTTTTTTCGTTCCGATTTCGGGGATTTCATATCAGACGCGCTCGGGCCGGAGGACATGGCGTTTCTGGATCGGATGATTTCCAGCCTTGGTGAGATCAGGGCTTAGGGTAAGAAGGCGCCGGCCAGGTGTCGGGTTTTTCCGGTCAAACAATGCTCGGCGAAGCGCGCGCTGAAAGCCACAAAGCCTCGGCACGGCGAGGGGCATCTTCCCGATAGTGCGGCGCGGTCAGCCTGTTTCCAGGATGTTGGACAAGACGTCGTCCAACCTTCGCCGCTCCCCCGGTTTGTGTGCAGCGATCCAAAGCATCGTAATTGCCGGGCGCGGCGGCAATGGTGACAACCGCCCTGTCGCCTTATCACCATGACGTCCGATCGTCAAAAGTTCGCGGCAGGGTTCATCTTCTGAAAATATTTGGCTGATAGCCGTCGAGGTCATCGTTGTTCAAAACGACACATCCTCCGTTGCGAGCGAAACACCCGTCCAGGTCAGGTTCAAGATCACTTGCGAGTGCGGGTGTCACAGCGAGAATGCACGTGAGCGCTAAAACCAATCGGATCGAAAATCCAATCATTTGAGCCGTGAGTTGAAGGGTCGCAACACGCGGCTTTTCAAACAGGAGTGCCTGGTGCCGGGCCAGCGCGCGGCGTGATGTCGGCGATCAAATTCAAGCCTCACTCTTCCGGGCAGACGATGCAGCTCTCCGGACCGCGAAATTTGTAGAAAGCATCCGGAACCGGGTCCGCGCCGGGTCACTGCGCGGATTCTGCTCAAGAACAACAAGCCCCGGCTTGGGCCGATGTCTCATTAGCATTCAGGCCAATATGGCTCTTCGCCTATGATGTAGACCATCGTAGGGGCTCCGGGTTTTGCTATGTCGCTTAGGTCGATTGGCAGAACTCTCAGATACTTGCCGTCCTGCGACCGATATGAGTCGCCGTATATTCCAGTACCGAGACTTAAGGCACGCTCCGGGAAGAATTCTCTTTCTCCGTATATTTCGTGAACAGCCCCATCGCCTTCCAACCAGAACACAAGGTTTGGGTTCATTTCACTTACAAATTTGCACTCAGATACAGCTGCAGATGCAGGCGCTGATGTGAAAACCAATAGCAACATTAGGAATCGGAGCATCGGGACATGAGCCTTTCTGAACGCGAACGCGAAATTCTTGGAATAACAATCGGCGGCGAAATCGACCCGCGTTACGCGAAGTATGGCACGCAAGTCGCGCGTGACGAAATGGCCAATATTCTCGCAACCATCGAGAACAGATATGCAACCAATCGACCCCGGCAATATGGTAAAAGTGGCGTCCGCACGTATTCCGACCGGGCAGATGTAGCACAGCAGCGCGGCCCCAACAGCCGACACGGCCAGTTTTCGCCATGGAATCCCCCTACAAACGGTGACGTGGGTAGACGCAATTACGAGCAAAACAAAGAAGAAATCGACGCTGTAATTGACGCTTTTTACGAAGGCGTTGAGTTGCCTACGGCACCAAGATCAACCCACTATCTAAATCCAGACGAAGTTCCTGATTATAATACGCCACCGCATTGGTCGAGCAGAACGGCTAAATTCGGTCGGACAGGCGGGCATACGTTTATGGGCGACGAGAAGTCGGCCAACGGCTTGCCAACAGCGAACCCGATCACTGATTTTGATGGACTGACCGGGTCTCCGCTCTATGGCTATGAAACGCCGGGGTATGAGTACCAACTCGCGCGCCCGCGTGCCAAGCCATCTGGATTCAGAGGTGTTGACGATCCCATCAACAGGCGGATTGACAACGCCTTCGACGCGGTGTCTCAGGCAAGTCTCTCGCCGTCGGCAACTCCATTTGGAACCCAAGCCCAATACCCGCCGAATTTCCCGGCAGGTGCCGTTTTGCCATCGGCGAGGATTGCCGATGTGTTTGATCACTTTGACAGTCTCGGCACGCCCGCCCTTTCTCCGAGGCCAACGCCAACCGGATCTACACGTGTCGGCGCGCCTGTCAGCCGTTTTGACAATGCCTTCGAGGATGCCGAACGGGCAAGAGTGCCGGCCGCGCCGCGTGGCGGCTCTTTGTCCGTTTTTCCCACAGGCGCCGAGTTTATTGGCTCACCTGAACTCCTGGGCAGCGCCATCGGCGAGCGATTACCCACTGAACCCGACATGGTCGACGTTGGTTTTGGCGATCTTCCGGAGACACCTGGGTTCGCCGCGAATTTCGCCGATAACGCGTACCTCCCGGCCGCGCAAAGGCCATCGCCGCGGAACTTCGGGCGTGATGCGACCAAGGATGCTGAACCGATTACGGGCATTGTGATCCACCACACCAAGGTGGAAGACCCGGACACCCTGGCCCGATCTATGTCTCAGCCTGATGAGAAAGGGAATTACAACGGGTATACTTTCGGCATTACCCCTGATGGGAAGGTGCACCAATTCGCGGGATTGAATCAGAGAACAAACCACGCGGGCGTGAATACGCCACCTTTGACGCCATCCGGGCTGGAATTGAACAATCGGAACAGCCTGGGGATTTCCTTTCTGGGGATCAAGGAAAGGCCGACGCCTGAGGCCATTGCCGCCGCCGCGGATCTTGCGCGTGATCTCAATGAGGCAGGTCTGGCTCATATAGGTCCGGGCGACTGGACATCGCACAGCAAAGGCTACGCGGCATACACCGACGGGACAAACATCGTTGAAGGCGAATATGCCGCTGGAATTTTGAACGATGTCTTCGAGGGCGCCGCGGCGGGCCAACAGGGAGGCTATTGGCCCGACGGCAGGGGTGGTGACCATTTGACGAAGGTCAAAGACCATATCAACGGCGCGTCACGGGCAACCTTTGAATTTGCGAAAAAGACTGAAAACAACGCGGGCCTCTTGAGCCTTCTTGCCGATCAGCCGGGAATTCCAACCGGGCCGACCACATTGGAAGGGTTTGATGCTGTTGCGAATGCAAACCTGGCCGCCGTTCCAATCCCGGTTGCAAAGCCGGTCAACCGGGCAAATCCGACATTCGACAAGAGTGCCTTAGAGCCGCTTTTTGATCGGCAACACGGCGCGCCCGTCCCGCGCACGGTCGGCGAGATACTCCAGGGTTCGCCGATTAACCCAGCGCGGAACGCAGGAATCAATGCGGCAAACAGTATGCCCAACCTGTTCGGCTATCAAAAACGCGCCGTTTTGCCATCGACGCGGGCAGTTAATGTGTTTGATCGCTTTGACAGTCAGGGCCCGTCCGCGCCTTCTCCAAGACCAAGGCCAACCGGTTATACACGCGTCGGCGTGCCCGCCAGCCGTTTTGGCAACGCCTTCAAGGATGCCGAGCGTGCGGGAACGTCGGCCGCGGTGCCCGGCGGATTCCCAGCGGGCACCGAGTTTATTGGCTCTCCGGAGCTCCGGGGCAAGAGCGGCGGCGGACGAGCGCTCGAGGGGCCCAGCATTGTTGACGTTGGCTTTGGCGCTCTTCCGGGGGCACCCGACTTTACTACGCGGACCGAACCCTTCGCGCTGATGCCGGCCCTGGACCAGGCCCTTGACTTCCCGAATCAGAACAAGCCCACAAACACTGTTACCCTGAGGGATAAAAAGACCAGGAAGACGTTTGATCATGAACACTATGACATCAACAAGGTGGAATCGGACGTCATCTATACCGCGCGACGCGTGTTTGACAGGCTTGGTATTAACCCGAGGATCAATTCAGCCTACCGTTCACCCGAATATAACAGCGCGGTTTCAACCGCGAGTAATAGTCAGCATAAGCACGGGACCGCCCTGGACATCTCAACACGCGGAATGGACAGCCGTCAAAGGGCAGCATTGCTTGACGCTCTTATGGAACAGGGGTTTAGCGGGGTCGGTGTTGCCAAGACATTTCTTCATGTTGATATGGGGCCGGTTAGACCCCCATGGAACTATGGGACCGCAATCCCATCTGACCTTCAAGAGATTCTCGACAAACGCTTAAAAGGCGGAAAACTTAACCGCTATCCGAGCGCGTATCTGGAACAACCGATCCCAACAGCAAAGCCAACTCAAGAGCCCGAATTGACAGAACGCCCACGCGCGCCGGCGGCAGGCGGTTTACTTGGTGATGTCCCCACAACACGGATAGCGAACGCATTCGAAGCCATTGAACGCGCGGGAATACCTTTAAACGTGGCTCCTGATATCGACCAAAGCTTGATTTCGCCGAAACCATCGACGCGGCCCTACAACAGACCCGGCGGGTTTTCCGCTCCGTCGACATCGATGGCTGAAATTGTCAGGGACCAAGCTCGCGAAGAAGCCAATATGGCGCGATCGGCACCAGCACAATACAGACCAGGCTTCCCAACGGGTGCGGGTTTTGTCGGCTCCCCGGAGCTTCCGAGCAATTCAATAACAGGACATGGGGGAATTGCCACGCGCGGCATTGGCGCGGCGTTTCCTCAATCCCGGCAATCTGTCCCGAACCAACCCGGCATTCCCGAGATGAATCAGTGGCTTCCGGAACGGGCTCCGGCACCTGATATATTCAACTCCGGCAGGTCAGGACACCCGAACCTGCCCGGTGTCGATGACGGGATCGGCAACCGGATTGAAAGAACATACCAGGAGGCGTCTCGGTCAGGCGGTGCGCCGTCGGCGACACAATTTGGAGCACCTGCTCGATACAACCCAAGCTTTCCAGCGGGTGCGGATTTTGTCGGGTTGCCCGGCAACAGGCCTGCCGGACAGGCGATGGACGATCTTGCCGGTCCACAGGTCGCCCAGCCGATGATGGGGAACCGGGATAGTTTTGGCACACTGACGAATGAACAGGCCATGGAGCGTCAAAGGGCCGAGGAACGCGCCATGGACAATATGGCGACAGTGCAACAGCCAACAACACCGGCGTTTTATTCGCAGGCTGACGCCATTCGGGATC
>JAUMHD010029628.1:0-10052 GCA_032359135.1 Ulvella scutata | reverse complement strand
AGGGTCGGCAAGCAGTTGCTCGGCGGTCTTGGCGATGTGATTGGCGGAATTGGCGGCGGTCACTTTGGCGGGCTGGCCAATCCCGCGAGCTGGGCGCGCACGCAGCAGGGGGCCGCGTTTAACAACGCCTTTGAAAACGGAATTTATAACTCTGATCGAGCGGTAGAGGCTGGCATGTTCTCCGGCGATATGTCGGCGAAGGAATGGGCAACCGCCGCAGCAAATGACCAGTATGGGCGATCTATGCCCGGGTCCGGGCAAAAAACGGTCGGCGATGCATTCAGCGAGATGTTCGGCGGTGGCGGCGGGGTCGTCTCCGCGGGCGTGCGGGATGCAACCGACGGGCTTTATTGACCAGGCAACCGCCAAGCCACCTTGGAATATGCGTTTTCAACCTAGACGAGCCAGATGCCGTCGTCGGTGTAAGGCGAGGTCAGATTGATATTCTCCTGACTGTCGGAGAACCCGATCAGGACGTCGGCGCGGCTCCAGCCGTCATGGGTCATGCGTCCGCTCCAGCCTTGAAATCCGGCCAGATCAGCGTCGCGGTCAAGGACATTGTTATAAAGGGCATTGATGAACTCGGCATCGCCGGTCTGGTATCCATGCAGGCGTGCGAATTCCTCCGAATATACGAAGGCATTCGCCATTTGACCAAGTGACATCCCCTCGTCGATGAGGGTGATGTTGTGTTTCAGGCCATCGTTATCCGGGGTTCGATCGAATGCGGCTTGGTATAGTCGGTAAACCTGAGATGATATGCCGTCTATGTGCAGAGTTCCGTTGGAAAAAATCAAGCGCTCGACGTTGGTGACGTAATCTGTCGAATATCCCGTTTGGTCAACAATAGTCAGGTAGCCTGATTCAGTGCCGAGAGTGTATTCGTTTCCGGGACCCAATAAATAAACGAAATCTGTGCCGTCGCCTCCGTCGATGATGTTGGTGCCTTTCAGTCCGGACAGATTATCGTTGCCGGAGCCTGCGTGAATAACGTCATCGCCATCGAAACCATAGAGGGTGTCGCCGAAATCGGAGCCGGAGATGTGGTCGTCGCCTCCCAGCAAATACCGGACCAGCGTTTGGCTATCTCCACTGTTCACGAGGGACACAAGTGAGACGGCTGGATAGGACGTATTGGTAAAAGAGTAAGCCAGGTTTCCGCCATGATATTCGTAGTAGGATGTAACCGTTCCGGAAACGGCGCCTCCCGCGGACCAATCGTATGTGATGCCGGTTCCGTAATAGTCGCCGGTTCGATAGCCGTCCTCAACGCGCCAGCCGGTCTGATCGGCAAATGTCGTCTGGCCAGGCCATATTTCGAATGCTCCCAGATTGAAGGCGACATCGCTCACGAAGGTGACCATCGAGGTATATCCGTATGTCTACGATTGAGGAAAATATCGGGGAGACAATGGCATAGAGATATTCGCGCCACAAGACAGGTCGCCGGGTATTGCAACTCGTCGTTAATCGTCGAATGTCTCGATGTGACTTGCCTGGAGGTCCGCGCCTGAACTGGCTGCAATCGTCGGCGCCGCGGTTGAAAGTGCCGCGCCGGGTGCGCACCAGAACAACAAGAATGGGAACTGTGCGCCGAAATCCATCAATTTGTGGTTGTACGAACAAGGGCGCGAGATTGATCTTTCGACCAGGCTCGGCAAAGCGCGTTACGTCACCGGGTCGCAGGTAGACATCTCAATCGCATTCAGACCGACAAGGTTCCTCGCCGACGATGTCGAGCATCGTTGGACGCCGGGTTTGGCTATTGGTTATGTGACTTGGTGTGACTTGGATCGATTGGGACAACTCTCAGGTACTTGTCGTCCTGAGACCGGTAAGGACCGTCTTTACGTCCGGACCCTGGACCGGTGACACGCTCTGGCTAGAATTCTTGTTCGCCGTGGACTTCGTGACCAGCCCCGTCACCTTCCAACCGAAAAAGCAGGATTTGGGTTGATCTCACTTACATATTTGCAATCAGACGCAAATGCGGGCGCGGATGTGAAAACCGGTAGCAACAAAAAAGATACGCGGCATCGGCACAAGAGCCATTTTGAACGTGTGAGCCGGATAGAACCCCGGCCAGGCGCCGGGGAATGGGATCAGGTTATCTCATTTGCTGCCCATGAAGGCCCGCGGCATCTGAAAAGGTCGTCGATTTCGACTTTGTCGCTGTTATTGGCAGGTGCTCGGCAAGACATGCAACCCGTCAAACGAGTCTGGCAATTCAAAGCCTAGAGATGCCAGTGCGTAGGCCGAATACCTACTGCCAAAACCCGGTTCCTGGGAAAATCGGAAATTCTTGAGAGAGGTGACTTCCGACAAGTTTCCGCTGTCGAACTCGAACAACAGCTTCTCTATTGGCTCTTTGGATTCGGCGGTTTTTGGAGATGTGATGAGTTTGACCGGGATATCGGGTCCATCAAGTATCATCTTTTTGTAGTAACCCCAGGCAGTTGCATCATCCCAGTTTGGAGGAATGTTCCATTCAGGTTGAACCAGCATCGCTATTTTGCCTTTTCGGCAGAACAACTCGACTTTGAAATTTCCATCGTTGGTTTGGTACCGAACCTCCACCACAGCCACGCCGTTGCTGTAACCCTTGAGCTGAGCCTCATAGACCCTGTTATTCACCAGTTTTGTCAGTCGCAGCTCTTCTTCATTGAGCATATGCATTTCATATGGCGGGGTTCGTGCCATCAGTGAAATCAAGCTGGGTGCGATATCCATTGTTTCCAGGTAGGTCGATATTTCCGCGATGATCTCTTGGTCAATCATTCGATCGGCGGCGGAAAATACAGCCTGGTCGGGTGCCTTCAGCGTTTTTGGTGAATAGAACTGGTGAACTCCGAGGCGTCCTACGACACCGAACCCGAGGTATTTCGGCTCCTGGTAGTTTCCTTCTGCGTATCGTAAATTTCCGCCCGCAAAGACGAAAGCACAAGCCGACAAACAGGATGGCTTGGTGTCGTCTGGACGGTCGTGATATTCTACGATGTAACGGTCGAATTTAGGGTCATCGCTACGTCGTTCTTCTCCGATGGTTTGCGATACGACTGTGTTAAGCTTTTCACGCCTTATAGTCCGACCAAATTCCAATGCTTCAAGGACATTTCCGCCTGGCGAATTCAAATGAACGAATAGGCCGGATTCGCCAGCTTGTGTCCGAGCTAAAAATCGCAGAAAACGCTCGGTGGTGCCTGGGTCGATTGTTCCCTCCGCCGCGATCCATTGACATAGCAAACAGTTGCCCCCGGAACCGGCCATCCTGAATTGCATCGGCGTTTCCGCGGTGGGCTCAAAGTGTTTTTGCCCGTCGGCTTCCTTTGCCGTGAGTGGGCAGGCAACAAGAGAAAACAAGGCAAACGAAAAGGCAAAAAATTTCAATTTCATGATGCATCCTCATTTGCTCTGAAAATTACCAAGGAAACCTCGCCAGGAAACCTCGCCAGAAAACCTCACCAGGAAACCTCACCAGTCCGGGGTGCGGGAATGAGGATCAATCGTATCCATCGTTGACGTGAATTCATCTCTCATCGTCTCGAAATATTCGCAAGGGTCATTCCTCCGGTCAATCGCAGGCTACTCCGTCACTGGGTATTCGCGTTGAGAAAAAACGGCGGTGCCTGCCCTTCGTTGGCGAAATTCAACGATCCGTCAGAGAAAACGGCGGCCTCGAGGGCATATCCGCTTGGCTGGTTTCCATCCCGCCAATCCTCGGTGCAATCAAGAATTGGGCCGCTTCGAGGCTTGCAAATCGCTGCGTGGTTCATGCGCCAAATGAACGGAACCTCGTCTTCGAAAGTACAACTTTTAAGGCGGGTCTTCCGGGCACCGGGAGTTGCCCGCGAAGGCGCAACTGGAAGACAGCGCAAGCCGTGCCGCCAGGAAAAGAGATTTTATCACGCCATCCGGGTGCCTCAAGGTGTCCGCGAAGCAGCGCGTCGGTCAGGTCCGGCTGAATAGCAAGCGCGATTGGCCGCCGCGCACGCGGCACATGAATCAGCTTATGGCCGTTCAGCCCCCGGGAACAGCTTCTTTGGCATCAAGGCGAGCACTTCACGGAACGACCCGACGCGGTTGCGGAACCCTTGGGAGGCGTAAAATGGAAGCAAGGTCAAAAGAAAGGATCGTTTTCGCGCTTACGGCACCCGGGAGGTGTTGATTAAGGACGCGGCGGAATTGGTAAAGCGCAAACGCCCGAACAGGCGAAGACGACCATCGGCACGCAACCGCGTCTGAATTGGCCGGATCGAGTGAACATCACACAGTTTTACGCAGGCTCGCATTTCGCGGGCCTTTTTCATGTCTTGAAGGATCATTCCATGGCAATCGAAACGTTTGAGCGGGTCAAGCCGACGCTGTTCGCTCATGAAGGCGGATACGTCGATCATCCGAGCGATCCAGGAGGGGCAACTAACTGGGGTATCACGATTGCAACGCTGTCAAATGCACGGGGATATCGCGTCACGAAACAGGAGGTCAAGGACCTCACGAAGGAAGAAGCCACACAGATTTACAAGGCCCGATATTGGGACAGCGTGAAAGGTGATCAGCTTCCGGCTGGGATTGATTATGCCGTCTACGATTACTCAGTGAACTCTGGTCCAGGGCGCGCCGGCAAAGAACTGCAGCGTGTTGTTGGTGCTGGCGTTGATGGACTTATCGGCCCCGAAACTTTGGATAGGGTTAGAACGTGCGGCAAAACCTCACGCGAAATCATCATTGAGATCTGTGATCGCCGCCTAGCGTTCATGAAGCGGCTGAAACACTGGCGCACATTCGGCAAAGGTTGGTCGCGGCGCGTGTCCGATGTTCGGCTGAAGTCTCTCAGCTATGCGGCCAACGCTCCAATAACCGATCACGCAACACCGGACGTCCCCCCAACACCAAAAGCCAAGTCAGAAGACAAAAGCGCCACAGGGGCTTGGAAGACGCCGCAGGGCGTTGCGACAGGCATTGGGGCGGTATCCGGCCTTGGTGGCATGCTTTCCGGCACCGGGCCGGTCCAATGGGCGCTTGCCGCGGTGTTTGTAATCGCTGCGGTGGTTGGTGCGATCTACGTCGTGAAATCGTTCAAGGAGAGGGATGATTGATGTTCGGTCTCTCCACTATCCAAGCAGCAGGGGCCGCTCTCCTGGTGCTCTCTCTGACCGTTAGCGGGGCATATCTCAAAGGCCGCTCCGATGGTGATGCAATTGGACGCGTCAAAACTCTCCAAGCGATCAACAATCAATTGAATGAAAGAGGCGAAAC
The DNA here is from genome assembly GCA_032359135.1 of Ulvella scutata. NCBI lineage: Eukaryota > Viridiplantae > Chlorophyta > Ulvophyceae > Ulvales > Ulvellaceae > Ulvella > Ulvella scutata. The sequence goes on along the minus strand of JAUMHD010029628.1, from coordinate 4,796 downwards.
CGATGCAGAAGTTCGCGACTTGGACGTTGCTGGTCTTTGCGCTGATCTCGGTGGCAGCGTGCCAGAGTGTGACGAATACCGGTGATGGGGTTGGCTATTCCAGTCTTTCGCCGAACACCTCAACACGTCAGCATATTTTGAAGAACGACGTGCCGTTTGCTCGCCAAGTGGTCGCGCACAATCGGCAGTGCGCTAAGGACGCGGGTTGCAAATGAACGACAACGAACGTGAACGCATTGCGGTTCTGGAATCCGAGGTTCAGCACCTCAACAAGGGGATCGAGAAAATGTCGAGGCGTCAGGACGAGATGTACGACCTCATGATGCAGACCAAAGGGGGCTGGAAAACCCTTGCGCTTCTGGCCGCGCTTTCAGGTGTGGTCGGCGGTGCGCTGGTGAAACTTGGCCCCGTGATTGGTTTTCTTCCCAAATAGGAGACGACACATGTTGAAACTGCTCATGATCGCTTCGGCGGTCTTTTTTTATGCGCTCAGCGCGAACGCGCAGCAACAGCGGTGCGCTCCCTATCAGGCTGTCGTTGATGGTCTTGGCGAGAAGCACGGCGAGCGGATCGTGTTTCAGCAGCTATCCACACAGGGCTTCGTTCTGACGATCACCTTCAACGAGGAAACGGAATCCTGGACGGCCCTGGCGGTTCACACAAATGGCCTTGCCTGCATGCTCAGTGCCGGAGCGTCGAACACGCCAACAGCTCCGTCTGAAGACGGGTGAGCCGATTGCGAAACCATCAAACCTCGTCCGGCTGGTGAGGAAGTCAGGCAACCGCAATTTCACGCTGACCATCGGCAACGATCGAAGAGTGATTTCCAAAATGCAGACTCTTCACCTTCTACGAGACGCATTTGAGGCGATCTATGGAGAGGAGTTTTGCAAAGAGGCTCTGCGGAGAGAGTAGGCGGCTCTCAATGTTCTCAAGGTTGAGGCCTGAAAGGGCCGTCTTTCAGACGAGCCATATTCCATCATCGATTGCCGACGCGACATTAGCTTTGTTTTCCGGACTTTCGGAGAAACCGAAAAGGACCTGTTCTCGCGATACACCATCGTCCATCTGGTCCTGCCAGCCGGATAAGCCACCTGGATCAGGCGCACGCTTGAGCACGTTTTGGTAGAGCAGGGTAAGGAAAATGATGTCGGAGACATCCACACCATAGGTTTCTTGAAATTCCGTAGACAATATGAACGCATTTGACATGTCAAAAATTGACATGCCGTTGGAGACAAGCTCACCATTGTGAGAGAGGCCAACTATGTCTGGAACTCGATCAAAAGCCGCCTGATACAAACGGTATACCTGCGCCTCGGCTGTATCGTTTCCGAAGACTACCTGGTTGTCAGAGAGAACTATTTTTTCCAGCCCAGATGCAATAATCTGGCCGTTGTAGTGTGTTATAACAATATAGTCTTCTACATGTGATATAGTAACAGACGACCCGACCAAGTTCACACTAATTTGGTCGTATCCAGAGCCTAAATCTAACAAAGAAAAATTATTTTCACTTTGAATATCAATGTAATGATCGTTGTCATTGTTTGTGAATACAACCTCCTTCTCTTCGGATAATGAATAGATTGTTTCATGAATTTCGGTAAAATTTACGTTGCCAAGTGAGCTTGATATATTACTATCGTTAGCGCGTTCTCCCGTTGCTAGGGATCTATTTTCACTTTGTTGATCATCAACTTGGTTCGAGATTAGTTCGCTAGCGTTCTCATAGGACTCCAATTGCGCGGAGTATTGAGTAATAGTATTCTCCAGATAATTGATTCTATTGATGTCTGTTTCTACAAATTCTGTTAATACTTGGAGCTCTAGAAAGCCTACGAGTGCCTTACGTGCATTGTATGCTACTGTGTAATTGTTACTTAGTAATCCGATGAGATCTGCAGAAAAATCAGCTGTATTGCTCATTACCGAAGAAGCTCCTTCGGAAAATGATTGTTTAAGATCTACCCCCGATTTTGCTATTTGAATTACATCATTCGCAAGAGATATTGTAGTTGATATCAATCCTGTTAGTCTGTTCGTGTAAAGCATAGTCAAAGAGTCTGCGGATAATAAAAACAAATCAGCGAGAGCTGCATCGAGATTAGCAGTATCTTGATCAAGTTGATTATTTGTTCTCAAAAGATTTTCATTAAACGCTTCGATCTCACTAGAAATATGATTGATCCCGTTGTCTATTCCGACAAGAGTTGACCTATAATTTTCGAAATTGAGTATCAGTTGCCTCTGCTCTGCATTAATCGCTCCATCGAACATTAGTATTTCAACGGGTATTACTGTTTTATCTCTAATTATTAATTGATATTCTAAGTAATAAGTTTGGATATAGCTATCTGGATCAGTGTAGTTTATTTCAAATCGAACTGTAAATTCTTCATCTCCTTCAATGAGTTCATCTTCTGCGATATTGATAATCGCCCTAACGCCATTTCGAGTTTCTTCACTATGATAAAATGTCTCGAATACAATCTCATGGTCTTCTGGTTCGGTGGTTACGTCGTAAACAAACCCACGGTAGGTATAGTCAGCGTTGGTGGCAAAGAAGGGTTCGTATAATGCACCTTCCCAAATGGGGTAGGGGCCGTTCCTATCAAAATTATCCATTCTTGATAGTTCCTTCAATTAGGGATTGTTCTTTCTAATTTGTAAAGGATAAATGGCATCTAAGTTATCGCTCAATTGTAAGCTGTATTGAAGCGGTCGTCGTGCGGCCAAATGGGTAATCTCCCCATTTTAGGTTGGGCTCAGCGGTAGAATTCACGCGGCCAATTTCAGTTTCATGGCGAGAGTGATGCCACTGAGCTTTGCTATGAATGGGGGATTACCATTCAACGCAATGCAGCAAATACCAAACTTGGCTTGGAGTCGCCGTTTGCGTCAGGTTGCACGCAGGGCAGCAAAACACCTGGTCTTGACGAACCCGGCGCTTTTGTTTGGTCAGGGCTGTCGGCACAAGAGATGCCGGTGGGGGGGTCACAATGATCCCGCAGCGTAACTGGCAAACCCGTCACCACGAATAAGCGGGTTCGCCGGACGGTCACATGATTTGCCAAATTTAGTCCTTCAAAATGCAAAAGATGCATCTATGTAGATTGCGCCACCAAAATCATAAATACTATAAAAACGATGAACCAAACCAACCCAGAGCCACCTTTAGAAGCTTTCGATCCTGTTTTAGGCAATTTATTTCTTTTGTTGGTTGATGGATTACTACTTATAGATCGTCCACATGTAGTACACATTCCTGCCTGCACTGTAGTAGTGTTGCAGTTACTGCATAGAAATCCCATATTATATCCAATACAAAATAAATGGTAGCATAAATATTGCATTCCAGCGCGCATCAACGTGTCCATGCGTTTCGCGAGGCGCCATTTCCGTATTGTACTGTGCTCCACGTTCTCCAAGTCTGCTCATAATTTAATTCTTCAAAACTCCACCACCGCACCTATTATTAGCAATGCGCTAACCATGCACGTAACTATCAAAATTGTTAGGGTGCGGAAAATCTCGGGGATTTATGGCTGATCTTGGCGGACTGATAGAGGATATTCAAAACTCACAGAGTTTGAATCAGGCGTTTTCACAATTCAATAAAGCGATCCAGCAATTCGGCTACAACAATGCCTGCTACACGCTAATGACCGACCATCCCTCGATTGACCAGAAGGCATTCCATGGCTTGGCCACAAGCTACCCAGATGATTGGCTAAATTATTACAATGAGAAGGAATACCAATCGGTTGATGCCGTCTGGTTACGTCTATTGGATAAACCGATGCCGTTCTTTTGGAGCGATGCGGTCAAAGACCAAAAACGCGATCGGTCTCTTGATCCACAATCTGTTCTATTGTCCGAAACGGTCATCAATGAGGCTGAGGAAGCTGGTGTCGCTGATGGAATTGGTGTGTCGTTTATCAACCAGGCAGGAGAAATTGCGGGAGTTGGAATATCACGTGAAAGATCCGAAGGCGCAAACAATATTGAAGATTTGGCACAGATATATTTACTGACAACTATCTTTCACGACAAATATCTAAGCTTCTTTACTGATGCTGTTTTTCCAAATTTTACGAAACGAGAATTAGACGTTTTGTCATGGTCATCTGAAGGCAAAATGGATTGGGAAATTGCACAAATCATCGGTGTTTCTCATGCCACAGTCCGTTTTCACTGGAACAATATTTTCAGGAAAATGGAAGTGAATAACAAGGTGTTGGCTACAACGACTGCCATCCGGCACAAAATAATTTCGCCCCAAAGAATTGGGTTTTAATTGGTTTCGTGATGACCGTCCGGTGAACCTGCTCTGGCGATGCGGAGGGTTTTCCAGTTACGGTGCGGATGCTGCGTAATGCCAGGGGACAACAGCCATGAAACTCAAAATGGCCGCGTGAATTCTACCACTGAGGCCCAATAAAAATGGGAGGATTACCATTGCGCTTGAAGAAACGGTGAGTGAGCAGAAGCCGCTCGTTGAAGCCTATGAGCGGATCGCGGTAGCTGACGGCTCGATGTGCATCACTGATGCTGCCAAGACCTTGCAGGTGCGCCCCAAGGACTTGTTCATGTTCCTTCGCTCTCATGGCTGGATTTATCGCAGGGTAGGGGCGGCTGCGGACTGTGCCTATCAGTCGAAGCTTGTCTCTGGTCTGCTGGAGCACAAGACCACGACGGTTTTGCGTTCAGATGGAACTGAGAAGGTCACTACTCAGGCACGCATTACGCCGAATGGGCTTGCGCGACTTGCGTCTGAATTTCCTTCCGCGGCT
>JAUMHD010029617.1:0-26741 GCA_032359135.1 Ulvella scutata | reverse complement strand
TGCCAAAGCGCTAGGCCCCTACCTTGCGAGCCTAGCACAGCTGCAGCAGCTAAACCTTCGTGACAATCAAATTGGTGCTGAGGGTGTCAAAGCGCTGGGCCCCCACCTTGCCAGCCTATCACAGCTGCAGCATCTATACCTTCAATGCAATCAAATTGGTGATGAGGGTGCCAAAGCGCTAGGCCCCTACCTTGCGAGCCTAGCACAGCTGCAGCAGCTGAACCTTCGTGACAATCAAATTGGTGATGAGGGTGTCGAAGCGCTGGGCCCCTACCTTACCAGCCTATCACAGATACAGCAGCTACACCTATGTGACAATGAGATAGGTGCTGAGGGTGTCAAAGCGCTGGGCCCCCACCTTGCCTGCCTATCACAGCTGCAGCAGCTACACCTTGATTACAATCGAATTGGTGATGAGGGGGTCAAAGCGCTGGGCCCCCACCTTCCCAGCCTATCACGGCTGCAGCAGCTACACCTTGATTACAATCGAATTGGTTATCAGGGTATCAAAGTGCTGGGCCCCCACCTTGCCAGCCTATCAAAGCTGCAGCATCTATACCTTCAATACAATCAAATTGGTGATCAGGGTGCCAAAGCGCTAGGCCCCTACCTTGCGAGCCTAGCACAGCTGCAGCAGCTAAATCTTCGTGACAATCAAATTGGTGATGAGGGTGTCGAAGCGCTGGGCCCCCACCTTGCCAGCCTATCACAGCTGCAGCTGCTAGACCTTCAATACAATCAAATTGGTAATGAGGGTGCCAAAGCGCTAGGCCGCTACCTTGCGAGCCTAGCACAGCTGCAGCAGCTAAACCTTTGTGACAATCAAATTGCTGCTGAGGGAGTCAAAGCACTGTGCCTTCACCTTGCGGCGAATGTGCTGCACATATGATGGGCCTGTCATTACTCACTTTCTGCACCTGGTAAAGGATTTGGCAGTGGCAGGGGGGCCCACCACGTCATTGGAATGGCACAACAGCACCGTCTGGAAGTCTCCATCAATCTTAAGATATACAAGGCTTCACGCGCTTCGCGCGACTCTGCCTTTTAGTTGATCATATGAATACCTCTTGGTTGAATATATGAATCGACACTGCCCTCGCTGCTGCGCATGAATACCTCTTAGTTGAATATATGATTGTTCCCATCGTCTTGCCGTTTCTGACGACGCCCGTTACTCCATGCCTGCTTATTACAAAATGAAGCACATATAATTGTTTTCAAGTGATATGGCTTGGCGATTTGTGGTTCGGGACGCCGTGTCGGTCGGTAGCAATGTGGGTTGAACGGTCATGGATGCACGAAGCTGCCACTACAGAAATACTTCAGAATCACGCTGCTTCTGTTGGTTTACAAGTAGCTACGTACATATTCAACTGTAAACCGTCGTTTATGGGTGCCTAGACCCGCTCTACTTCGTACAGTACGTACATCTGGATCGTCAACACAGAGGTTCGTAACGCGAAGTTAGGCCCCTCTGCTGAGGGTTACTTACAGAACCTTGCTACTGTTGCTTGTTCCACTGGTGTTGTAGATCGTGGTCCGTGGTTACGAATCAGTAGGCAGTATCTGAGTTGTGCCCTGGCTCGTGGTCGTGGCATTGTGTTTCGTCATTACTATCGCAGTTTGGCTAAGAGTGCTGGCAAATACTTTCGTGATGGTGCTGTTGTGCCATTCGTGTGGAGTGGATGTTTTGCGATAGTTGCTTTTGGCTATTTGGGTTCTTGCCTATTCAATACCTTTCCGGTTTTTAAAACGGAATGTCTCATCATATATTTTTTCTTCTATTTTTTAGAATTGGGGTTTTCCGGTTTGTAAAAGAATTGGGGTTATTTTAGACTTGCGTGTAAAGTTACAGGCTTCACTCCATAGCATGGCTCATGTACCAGCAAATCATCGCATGCCAACTTAACTCGACCTCGCACTCATGACACAGTTGGAGACTCGAGCAGTGCAGCCAGCACTCTGCGCATCCCAATGACTGCAAGGCGCAGCAACGCACACCAACCCACACCATCCTTGCACCAAACTCTGCTGGCCAGCGACCGTGCTATCACCAACAGCGACGGTGTACACAAAACGAACAAGTACACGAACTTGACTTCCGCCACTGTGGCGCTGAGGCCGAAGTTCAAACCGAGTATGGCGTAGTCCCCGAATATTTTAATTTTAATTTAAGTGTAGCATATTTGTGGCTTTTTCGTGGCGGTAGCCACAGTCAGAGTGATTCACTACATAACTCCAACTGTGTAGTTGTACAGTGGTACACAGAAACTGGGTGCTGGTGGCGCTGCAGGAAAGGCTGCGGGGCACCGCTTGCTGAAGGTGATCGAGCGTGAACCTGTGATGGATATCGACGCTGAAGGAATCGTTCCAGATGCACCCATGAGGGTACATCTGCCTTCCTGGCTGGCACTGTCATGAAACCAAGGTGGCTGACCACTTAGACATGTAGCGCCACATGTCTCAGTAGTCAGCAGCATTGGTTTCAAAGATTCCAAGACGCGTGTTGGAATCGTTGAATCTAGACAATCAAGTGCTGATGTCAACAACAGCCGCTGTGTGGAATTGGGATATGAATTCGGCTGTTTCTGCAGAGTAGTCAGCATGCCCAAAACGGTAGAGATGTTCTAAGCATTGAACCCCTTCCACTGGTTTCATGTGGCAGAGCATGTCATTCTCTGCACACTGCACATGACATCTGCACCCACACATGCAGGGGCATTATCTGTGCCTTAGGGAGTGAGCGCAGAGCAGGCTACATGCATGGAGAGGTTTAAATTGTCGAAAATATTAACAACAGCTCCATGCATGCAGGGAGAGACTCAAATCTCTCATGTCAAGTTCTCGTACCCTACAGAGCCAGATGTGCACACATTCACTGACCTGTGCCTCCACATCCCTCCCGGTCAGACAGTCGCCCTTGAGGGACCTTCTGGGTGCGGGAAATCCACAATAATCCAACTCCTGGAGCGTTTCTACGACCCTGAGGCGGGCAGAGTGCTGGTGTATGGCCTCGACCTCCGCATGATGTCTCTGAAGTGGTATCGGGACCAGGTGGGGCTGGTTAGTCAAGAACCGGTGCTATTTGTGGGCACTATTAGAGATAATACTGCAATGGGGAGGCCAGGCGCCACAGATGCGGAGGTCGAGGCCGCAATGGGCTTCGCCAATGCCGCTGGATTCATCGCCAGCCTGCCTGAGAAGCTCAGCACACAGGTGTTGATACTCTTCGTTGCTGAACAGAGCCACCTTGCGCACGGGAAAGAGAGTGAATAGGCATGAAACCTAATAGCCAAAAGCAAAGAACACGAAATATCCACATCTTTCACTCGAATGGCGCAGTAGCACCATCACGAAAGCCTTTTCCAGCACTCAGAGCTAAGCTGCGATAGTAATGAAGAAAACATGGCATAGCATATATGTAATCCAGTATCATATCTAACTGCTATGACCTCAACATCGGGACAGTAAGTTTGCATTAAAAAGGAAGGAAGGCGGTGCGGCACTCAGGTGGGCGTGAAGTAGCGAGGCGTGAACTTGCTGAGTTTTAGTTGCTTTTCGCTATTTGGGTTCATGCCTATTCACAACCTGCCTCGTTTGTAGAGCCCGTTCCCAATCAGCCGTAGTTTTACTGTTCTTTCAGGTGGGCGAGAAAGGTGTGAAGCTGAGCGGGGGCCAGAAGCAGCGCATCGCCATCGCACGCGCGCTGCTGAAGAACCCCCGCCTGCTGCTACTGAACGAGGCTACAAGTGCACTGGACACAGTCAGCGAGCGGCTCGTGCAGGCCGCCCTAGAAAAGCTCGCCACTGGCCGCACATGCATTGTGGTGGCGCACCGCCTCTCGACCATCCGCTCCGCGGACAAGATCGCCGCGCTTCAGGTCCAGCCCTCGCCGTCCTTCAGTATTCTTTCACTATCCATTCACTATCCCCCTCCATTTCACTCATCCATGAGCAGTCTGCACTTGAGTCAACGCCGAGTTCCACATCATTGCTCCCTCTCACCCCCCCCCTCCCCCACCTCTCCCGCCCCGTTACACTCATGGATTGCTTACCTTTCCGGTGGCGACCTTTCCTACCCCCCCCCCCCCGCCCCCGGCATGCATTATGCTTCATGGCCGCTACCCAGTCGATGTGGTGACCTTTCCGGTTTGTGGTTTGTGGTGTGTAACAGGAGCAGGTGCAGGAGGGCCGCATAGTCGAGGAGGGCACCCACGAGGAGCTATGGCAGCGCTCAGGCGTATACCACTCTGTGGTAGCCCTACAGCAGGTCCCCTCCCCTCATGCATACGCCCCCACAGGCATCCCTGCCGTCTGCAGCTTGGCAGCTGTTGTGGATCAGCAGGACAGAGACTCTGAAGCCTCCTCACATGAGATTGCCCTGCAACTGCCAACAGATAACACTGCAGACAAGACAGCACATGATTCGACGGACAATATGCCAGATAACACTGCAGACAAGACAGCAGATAATTCGTCAGATAAGATGCGAGATAACACAGCAGACGAAGATGCTATGCCAGATACTATTGTTGATACAATGGCGGAAAGCACACTTGGAATGTCAAGTTCTTTCCAGGGCAGTGCGCTTTTGGGGGCTCCAGGATGATGTGAACTGCGGCTGCAGCAGGAGCTGTCGACGCAGAGCTCCGGACTTGACGCTGCGGGAATTTCTGGCGCGGTTGAATCTGCAGAAGACTCCAGGGTTACGATGGTTCTGGAAGGTTCTAGTGCCATGGACAAGAACACTGATTTGGTGTGTGCGCAGGATATGTTTCACACTGTGAAGCTGTTGTGATGTTTCTGCAGAGCATTCAGTGATTGATTCATGCGTCATGTGCTGTGTATTACCATGCAATGCATGGTTTTAATGCATGGAATTCGTACAGCAGGAAACCAAGTCGATGTTTTCACACCACAGGGGAACCAAGATGATGTGAGCGATTCACATGGCATCGAATGCATGTGGTTTTTTACTTATTCAGACCCTATTCTATCCCTGTAATAGTTCCAGGGGCTAACTACTTACTTGAACTACTTATTCCAACTAATCATGCTCTATTCCGCGCAGGGGTGTACTCGCGTGCTGCGGTACGGCCCGAGTAGAGGGTTTGTTGCATCCTACTGCTGAGATTGAGAAGGTTTCTGATGTGTACTTCTTTAGGTCATCATAGTTCGTATGCGCATATGCTTCTGTGCATATCCAGCGCCCTTGTCGATGTAATCACTTAGTCTAACTGCCCTTAAAAGCTTCCAACTACCCTTAGCTTTTTGGTGTGGAGAACAGGCAGCAACATTTCCTGAGTTCACATGGCACCGAATCACAAACTGCTCTTGTGGTGGCGCAGGCAGAGGCGCAAATCAAACGGAAAGTGGGACTCTACAGGCTTCTGGCATTGAACAGGCAGGGGTGGCCGGTCATCATGCTGGGAGTGGTGGCTTCAGTGGGCACCGGAGTGGCCATGCCGCTGTTCGCAGTCATTCTGACATCGCTCATTGCCGCGCTGCAGTCTGCCGCCTCTTCATAAGAAATTCTACGGTTCTGCGTGATTTTCTGGTGCTCTAGATTGGCTTACCTAATCCTGGCAGCCGTGCAGGTGTCCCGTCCCCGACCCCCATCCCCCCCCCCCCTCCTCCCCATCGGCTTTCTGTTGAGATTGCAGGTGCATGTACATTAGCATTTCAATCATCGCTAGTGACGGTGGTAGGAAATTATCAGTTTCCGTGCCTTGCTATTCCTCAGGAAGCACACAGAAGTGCGGTTATGTAGTGCCGTTGAACACCACACTGCGCAGTCTCATAGTTCATACTTAGCACCCAAGCTCAGACCATGCATTCATGTATATCATTGATCTGTTCTCTCCACAGCAGCAGCAACAGTAGCGGCGGCAGCATGCATTGGTGAACCTGGTTACGTACAAGTACGTATTGATCGATTCCGCGATGTGCAGGGGTGGCAGGCTATAATCTCGCACAGCGTGTGCGTGTACTTTTCCTCAAGTCTGTGCTAAGTCAGGAGCAAGCTTGGTTTCAGCAAGCTAGCAACTCGTCCGGAGCTCTCACGTCTACCCTAACGACCGACGCGCCTGCGGTTCGCGGCGCCTTGGCGGACGTTCTGGGAGTTTTAGTCGCAAATGTCGCCACATTGACGGCAGGCTACACAATAGCGTTCATCAACGGCTGGAAGATGACGCTTGTTGTGACTGCAGCGCTGCCTCTGCTAGGCTTTGCGATTTATATCCAGTCGAAGTGCTTTTCGGTTATGTTTCCGGCCAGTTCATGCTCCAGATGTTCTTTTTTGAAACACATGCGTACACATAGTTAGCCCTTGCAGGCGTGAACGCGCTGCAAACTACAGCCCTTAATAGAACTCGCGTAGGGGTGTCTTTATAACTCCGTGACTGTGTTCCTTGGCGTGTGCCAACACCTGCAGTGCAGATGTTTCTCTCTGTATCGCAATACCAGAGTAGACAACAAACTCACTATACCTGCACCCATGCTAATCCTTAGCTGAAACTGATGACGATCTAGCTAGGATTCAAGTGACCCGCGGGCCGCTAGTATCCTTCAAAGACACGTACGCACGCAGCGCTGCAATCTAACTCAATACACACAGCCAGACAAGCTCACCTGGTGTTGCACTCACATTTCAGTGACGTGCCAACACAACTACTTTCCTTATATGAATGAAAACTCGCTCCGAGTCTGCCACCTCTGTCTGCTGTCTACAGTTATCCTAATCTCACTATGCCGCAGAACCTTCTATACCCGGATCCCCTCGTAGCCACTTCTCGCTAACTCATGCTGCGTGTGCATGTGGCATGCAGATACTACATAGTGGCCATCCATGTGCTATTCCTAGCTACCATCACACACCAACAGCCCTTGCAGGCATGCATGCGCAGCAAAGTACAGCCCTTTGAAGCCGAGGTCGCTGACCGCTACATAAACACATGCATGCATCCTTGAGGCTTGTACAGCTTCGTGTTTCATGAACTATTGCGACCCCCGATAGATGTTCGGATCTGGGATAGTGTGTCGCAAGGAAGTTCCTATACGCGTACGTTAGAACCCATATGCATGTGTTTGAACCCAGCCAACCTGCCTTTACCCAATAGACAGCTGGCCTGATATTTGACTTTTGCTTTTAAATATGAAGCACTTGTCGTGTATGGAGCACTTTATGTGGCAACCGGACTTGTGTGGCCTAACATGCATGCTGTGGCTACAGGCGGCATGAGCGATTCCGCTCAAGTTTTCAATGACGCAAACCAAACTGCCTTTGGGGCTGTACAAGCCCTACGAACAGTTCAGTCATACAAACTGCAGCGTCACATCGCGTACCTATACAACAGAGCTCTCGCCAACCCTAACCAGCAGGCGCAGCGCAATGCGCTCACCTCAGGGGCAGCAATGGGTGGGGGCCAGGCTCTGATGTTCTGGATGTACGCGCTGGCATGCTGGTACGGGGGAATTTGGTCGATACGGGGAAATGCGCGCCGAAAATGCTCTAAAAGTGTTTTTGTGATCCTGCTCGCCACAATGGGTGTTGACCAAGCACAGCTCTTGTTCCCCGACTTTGCAAAGGGTTCGCAAGCTGTTGCTCGGGTATTTAGAGGTGGGGTTTTCCTTCACTTCAGCTTTTTTTCATCTCCCTGTTCTATTTCTTTTTGCTCTATTCTGTTCTTCTATTCTGTGTGTTAGGCCTGTAGCTTTGTGGCGAGCAGGACGATTGAGTGGAGTGTAGGCTGCTGTTCAGGAGCGTACATGCTTCTATGTAGTTGCAGTACATGTCACGATGGTTTGGGGTTTAGTTTGCGAAAGTTTCGCGCCCTAAACCCTTTTGCGTCCCTTGAGTTTAGGCCGCGATGGGTTGGGGTGCAGGTTGCTTTGAATTTGGTGCCTATTTGCAGTGTGCGGCTCCCCTGATTTTGAATCCCAACCTCAGCGAGGGGGGAGGGGGGGGGATTATGAGGGTGTATGCCTATTCGAGTTTGATGTGCTCATTCGGATTATGAAGTTAGAGTTTCTAGTTTGTCTAGTTGATGATGGATCAGACCAATGTGTTGCATGTAACTATGCCTCATTACACGAATGTATTGTTTGTCCAGTACTGTATCGGGGTGGCGGTGACGCCAGTGGTGCTAGGCGGCTGCCGCGGGAATTTGTGCTGGTGTAAACGCGGCCATGCATTGACTCAAGCCTGCAGGGTTTGCAGGGTTGGGGTGTGTCAGGGAGTGCAGTGAACGTATTCGTTTACGCACTGTATGTGGGTTGGGTCTGGTCTTTGATGGCAGTGCTTAAATACAACAAGATAAGTGTGCAGGCATTCTGGACAAAAGCTTTGAGTCTCGGGATTGACCTTGAACTCAGCCGCGGGCCCGTGAGCGTGAAAGTGCTTCTTACCACGAGGTCCCGGGTTCGAACCCCGGTCCGGCCAGAGCCACCTCTCGTCTTTTTTTCAAGCTTCTGCGCCGGGTGCGTGTAGGGTTTCTGGTGGTTTCCCCTTCAACGAGTTGCATGATTTCCGCCACTGTAGCGCTGAGGACGAAGCTCAAACCGAGTATGGCGTAGTCCCCGATTAATTAATATATTTTTTATTTGAACCTGAAATTTTCATAATTGTTTATTTTTGTATGTATCTGTGAGACCTTGGTTTTTAATTTGTGGTATTGTGGTCCCATTGTATTCCACAGTTGGTGAGCAGAGATGCCGATTGGTAGCGCGGGGGGGCGGGGGGGGGTTGTCCCATGCGCTCCAAGAGTGCAGGCTTTCCCCCGTTTTTTATTGGGATAATCTGAAGGCTCAACCTCTGTGGATTATTTTAACAGTGACTGTCACATGCATGATAGAAGAGGGTGGTTCCTCGCAACTCAATACCAGCAACCTCACCTGGATTAAAACCTAGCGGGCAACTTTGAAGGCTTTGGCCTTGAAATGTGCAATGTACAAGCAGGCTAGGAATGGGCACACAGCCAAGAGCAACAATAAAGTTGGATCGAAACCACCTTCACAGCTGTGCTCCATTCCCAGCAGAACACCTTAAATGCTACAACGCTGGAGGCGCCCATATACTGCTGAACATCATATATGTTGGAAAGACAGCGTACAGATTATGCTGTGTCGATATACTATTGTTCTTGGCCTCGCAGTTTGCATTGGGCGTTCAAACCGTGCTCAACTGTTCATGCAATCAACGCCAGTCTCATTTCGCATGGAAGTCTGGCACGTACAGACGATGTTGCATCGCCAACAGATCTTGCACTTGCAATGTGCATTCGATCGATGCTGGGGACGCTGTGCTGAATATCACTGGGGGCTGGCCAAGCGCCAGGTCCTGTGAATTCACAGGACCTGGCGCTATATTCACATAGCAACTGTAAGGATTCGTGGCACCTATCGAGAAGAGTGGCTTGATCATGCAAGCAGCAGCGGGTAAAAGGTGCCCAGCTGCAAGGCTGCGGCCGTGTATGCAGCATAGGCGTGGCTTAGACGGCTCGAGTATGCGAATTCAGAGGTAGTGCATGCACTGGTGGCTACAAGCACACGGAATTACATACGCACCAATTGCGCGCCCAATCCCTATATAATGTAGGCCTGCATCCCTAGTGTGCAGTGCACACTGAGCACCATGATGCACATTACTATTCAGCTCTTGTTTCATGCAGCGCACTGTCGGTGTATTCAAGCACGCCGGAAAGTAGGTGACGTACTGCTCCATCGCACGACACGCACGACACACGTTCCAGTGAGTGTCACAAAGGTTGAGCTGCATCGGTGGCGGGAGTGATAAAAGGGCAGTTGCTCGCTCGTCGAGGACCTCGTGGTGCCGACCACCAGCATCCGCAGAAGCATAGGCGCGAGACCAGGTGAGACTCACACGGCACCTGTACGCTGCGAATGGTCCGCCGTTTTGCGCCAGCGGCACTTTTTCATCACGCTTCCCTGAGCTGCTCTGGTGATGCAGGGCGGCCGCTCAAAAGAAAACCAATGTGGCGAAGACGGCGCAAAACTTTGAAGTATTGAAGAAGATGCTTGAGGACGAGGAAGTGGTCGTTGAGGACGCAAAGCAAAGAATGCACCGGGCAGGGAAGGACCCAAAAAAGTCTGATGCATCAGCCAAGGCGAGCTTGGCAATCAGTAAGTGGTTCTCTAACAACATGATGCTGCTCATGTTTTTGCCTGCCGTTGAGGCAGACTTCGAGAAGGTGAACAGCTCCCTTGAAAGACTGAAAGACAGGAGCGAAAACTAGTCTTTCAAGGGTGGTATACTGCATGTTGAGGATCCCTCCCTCCCCCCCACCCCCCCAACCCCCCTGGCTATGTAGGCAGGGGGATGCTCCGCTGGTACGGCTTTGCTTGATGTAAGCATGGTCACTGACCACTGACCGCTGAGACATGCAGCGTTACATGTCTCAGTGGTCAGCGAGCATGGTTACATCCACAAAGGGGGGCACTGGGTGATGGAGGGGGGCGGGAGGCCGAGGGGCTGCGGCGTAGATGCATCCACAGGACGCGGAGGAAGAGATATGCTGAACTAGGGGGACGTCAAAATAACGCGAGACATGAGAACGAAGGTATTATCAAATAAGGGCAAAGTATTCAAATAAAAGCACGGGTGCCAATGCACTATAACCACACACAAACATCTCCGTTGGAACCAGCAGCCCATGAAGAAAGGAAATCTGGAACAAGGGCAATACCTTGTATCCCTCTGATCATCTTGTGTGAGATTTGCTACTTCCGCACGAAAAACCACAGGGCCATTGCACTGAGCCCCTTCCAGTACACAAATCGTCCACAGAGAATGGAATCGGACGCTTGAGGGAATGTGATTGAATCGACAGGACGCTTGAGTGAATGTGAAGCGAAGCTTATGCACCCCTCTGACGGCTTCTCACGTCATGGTTCCGGAACTGAGTTGGTTGGAGCCTTTCCGTCATATGCCCGCAAGCTTGATTTTCTGGCTGTCGTGTCTTTCCCGGAGCTTCAAGTACCCTCAGAACGTACCCACGCGTCCAGAAATCGAGACGTGGCACCAGGATTTCTCGTGAGTGCTGCTCGTCTGGAGAGGTTGTGCGGGCTTCCTGGCGCTGGGGGTAGGGCCCTGGTAGGTGCACTTGAACATTCAAGAATAAAACCGAAACACGTTTAAAAACCGTTTAAAGTTAGCATCGTCACATGTTAACTTTGGCCGTTGTCAAGCGTACATACGTGTTGGCAAGCGTACATACGTGTTGAAGGTCTCTCTGTTGGACTGTGCCTGAAGTTCCGGCGCCCTTAAGCTTGCCGATGTAATCACTGTGCCTGAATTCGAAGCAACGTCCAACGGGAGGGCGTGGCCCTGCCGGCCACAAAACTGTTGTAGATGTGGTCTGGAGTAATGAGCGTAAGATGATAGCATATGGGCCCTTGCGCCGGCTGTGGATGAATTAGATGACCAAGCTTGGCCAAGGTTGGTTGTGGGAATACTGTGGTGCTGCCCTTGACAATGGCCCGCACTGGGTAAACAAACTGGTACAGTGATCCTGCATATAGATTGAAATATCTCTCTGTAGGAGGATACGATAATGAGTTTCGGATAAGATCACCAAAGTCGCGCCGCAGCCATACCGTCATTGGTGTGTGTCAGACGACTCAGCTGTGAAGGCTGCTATAATGTGTGTTTTGTTCAGTGCAATGTAGACCTAGCAGAATTGTTAGCAAATTGAACACAGCACGCGAGTTCAATTACCGTAACCGGAACATGTACGCGAAGGGGCTGTAGCTACATGTCTGCAGGTCTCCTTTATGTGGTGGCAACTGGTCGTAGCTGCTGGCAGCCATCTAGCTGAAGTATAGCTGCTGATATGCAGGACTGATAGCTGCTTTACGCTGAAAACGTCGCTTGGAACGAAGGTCAGTGGATTCGTTTGGTAGCCACCTGCAGTCCCATGGTGTGTACGATACCCTTGCATTCAGTCCGTCACACGACAATTTCCTGCAAAACTTGATAAATCACAGTAATATCATACTAGTGGCACGAATTTGCGTCCTCCAGGGCTCCTTTTTCTCTCTATACTTCTCTGCCGCGCATGCCTATCTCTCGCACATCAGGGCTTCGGAACCAAGAATGTGATAAAGTGCCAGACCCTTCAAATCGGCAGTTCCTGACGGCAGTGCTGCGCATTTGAGTCTTGGTAAACTAGTCTCTGCCTTGCCGAGGCAGCCAATTGGTTGCGTAAAAGCACTGCTGCTCCGCACAGACAGAGATAGCGCAGACACAGTTTCTCTCACATCACATGAGTTGTTGTGTGGAGAAAGGAATTACAGGTGTTGCGGGAACTGTGGTGCAGACTAAAGTGCATGCACCCGTACCCGAGCTGCCACACACAGGTATGCTACTGGACGCAGTTCCACGTGTTTCAGCAGCCAGAGCGTGCGATGTTGTCGCAACTTCTTGGGCTCTTTCCTTCCTGTGATCTTTCATAGAATGCCTGCCACTCTGTTGAACATAGCCAGGTTACTTTGAACAACACGCTCCAAGGAGGTGTTTTATATTAATGGCCTCCATGCTATCAGAAATGCGATCGGTGGGACTGTAACAAATCAGGCAACCGTAACATTGTTTTAAAGGCAGTTCTTTGCAGCCGTTCCATCTGTGAACTGGCTCGCTGATGTTGTGCACCATATACTAAAACATACCTGCACATATTTTTATTCCAAAAGAACCGCCCAAAGGGCAGGCATTCCCCGAGAAGTACATCCTGGTTCATTGAACTGAACCAATTCGTGGGATTGACCCTCAACTCAGCCGCGGGCAAGTGAGCGTTAAGGTGCTTTTAACACGAGGTCCCGGGTTCGAATCCCGGTCCGGCCAGAGCCACCTCTTGTCCTTTTTTTCGAGCTTCTGCCCTGGGTTCGTAACGGGTCTCTGGTGGTTTCCCCTTTCACGTATTGCATGAAATTTCGCAACTGTGGCTCTGAGGGCGAAGCTCAAAATGCGTATGTCGTTGTCTCCGAATCATGTGTTTATGTAAGTGTCAATAGGTTCGTTCATTCAATCGTTCTGCGAATTCAGTCACACTTTAGCAGACCATATCTTAACACATTAGGACTTGCACTGAGAGAGCTATTTGAATTACCTGTCGTTATTGCAATCACGTAATCTATAGTCCGCTTCGTTACGTTGCTACAGGCAGTTGTTCCAACAAAGAATGGCAGAGGTACCCTGCCTCCTTACCTCCTATTTGTACCAGACTTTATATTTACAATTTCTTTATATTTAGACCACATAACTCCATAGATGTGCATTCACTGCAGGCCATGAACATTCGAATTTTGAATTCGAACATTTGAATGAAACCCTACACATCCACAGCCCCAGTCTCAGCCCTGAGTAGAGCAGCGTGCCTTCAGGCAGCTGCAGAATCTGATTCTGTACATGACTTCTGAACACGATGTCAGTTGTCTTGTCACTTTGTGTTCAGCTGCCATGCTTTCAGATGTCAGTAATAACATCGACAGGGCGCGGGGGATAGAGCCATGCTTGCAAATGTCAGTTGGTTGCTTACATGTGTGACGCGTGCGACTAGACCGTGCAATGGGATTTCCTTGCATGCACAACCAGTGCATGTTTTACAAATAGGATCACAAGTTACGTCATCCTCATCAGTAGCACACATCAGCAAAAAAAACAAGCTAGAAAGGGAGCCCTGAAGGTGAGTTTACTGTGTGTTGCAGATGGATGAATTCATGGCAGCATCGCATGAATGTGACAACGAGGAACTTCTGGAAGCTTCTTCGGAAACTGACGATTTGCAGCAATGCATCGAAGACATTCAGGATACTCTGTCGTCTGCTATCCTACAGCGAGGGAAGCTTTTGAGGAGTGTCGGATCCTTGAGGCGTCGAATCAGATCCTTGACTTCTGAGGCCCGAGATCTCAAGTCTAACGCATGTGAACCTCCGAATGCTATGCATGCTCCGCATGCACGTCAGCCAGTCCCTGCACAAGTTCCGCCTGTTCCCAGTGCAAGACATTTGATGGGAAAATCACAGTGGCAAAGGTGCGAACTTCTCACTGTGTCATGCATGAGTCGGGGTTCTTCAAGGATTGAAAGAATTGTTAATCAACATTTGCCTGATTTGCGAAGATGTCAGAGCTACAGTAGCAGCTCGTGAATATGTCACTCGTTTAACCGGCACTAAATTTTACGCGCCAGAAATCTGCCAGAAACTATAGTTCAAACAGCTCTCCATACGCTCAAATGGCGCTCATTTATCCATCACTCACTGTAGTCCGCAACCTGTTGATGAGTGCAAAGGTGCTTGGATGAAAGTGATGTTAATGTATAGTGAGCGTCTTGCGTGTCAGTATCCAACATCTCAGTTGTGCTGTGGCCCGTGGTCTTGGCATTGTGCTTCGTCATTACTATTTCGTCATTACTATCGAAGTTTGGCCAAGAGTGCTGAGAAAGACTTCCGTGATGGTGCTGTTATGCCATTCGAGTGAAGTGGTGGATCATTTGTGTTAGTTGAATTTGGTTACTTGCCATTCTATGGCGTTTTGCCTGTAACTTTACACACTTTGGTGACGTGGGTTGATGCCTATTCACTACTTTTCCGGTTTGTATAGTGAATGTGGTACAAGATTCTTCGACTACTTCAGTTGACGAACCTTGGTCCAGTGCGTGGTTTGCAACGCTGGGTAGGAGTGACTCACTGACTCACTGACCATGCAAGCGTTGGACGACACTGCCTAGCTGTCATCGATTGTGTATAGACTTATGCTCTCGACCGACCCGCTGAACATTTTGGGTATTTGTGTATCATCAACATCCCCCTCTGCGCTTTTTTGGGCCATCAATCATCACAGTTTCCCGAAGAACTACGCTATTCACCGGCACCATCCTTGCTTCACCCAGGGATTCTTCAGTGGGATTTTTTCACATCGGAAAATTCCCACAAGCTCGCGCTGTGACTTCGTATTGTGAACCCACTGCCGCGGTTACTGCAGTGGGGTATGGCGCACCGCACGCAACCAAAAGCTCCGGCCAATATCTGATTTCGCAGGCACAGCATCCATCTCATACACTTCTGTCGTAGCGTGCACCCCTGAAGCCACTGTCAGCTCCATGGCAATGGTATCCGATGACATAGGAGACAGTGACTGGTTCCAGGGTGCTCTGGACCTTCAGCTGCGCACCTCAGCCACTCTACTCCACACAGTTGTCTCCAACGTTTGTTGGTTTGTGCAATTCCCATACAAGCTTTCTTCCGGAACCTTCCTATCGGCTTCTGCGGAGATAAACTCTCCAGAATGCTCCTTGTCCGCATCTATTTGTCTCAACGGCGCCAGTGTTGAATGCATGCTGCTGTGTGCCGAGAACAGTGTTCTGGAACAGTGCCATGTTCCGGAAGGTTCTGGGGTGAGCGAACGGTGTGGAATTTCGGGGAAGGGGATCGGACCAGCAGGTTTGCGCTCGGATTCGGACTTTTCGGACGTTGAAGGCAGCGTATTGGATCCATGCATGCCACCGGATGAGGAACTGCAGGAGTGGCTACAGGTGTGTGCGTTTGGACTTCCATCTGAAATCCCTCCTGAAGTGTTTCGTGATGACGATGTTGTTGAAGCGAACCACAACCAAGAGAGTTCTCTCAAGTTTCAGAGTAATAGTGTGCTGTATGCCAGGCACCAGGTAAGTATTTTCATGTAGACAGACGGCCATTCCCATAATTCCAATGAAACACACTTGAATGGCAGTTTCGGAACATTCCTGGCATCTTTCGATGCAAGAACCGGCAATTGCTGTGGATAATCTTGAGAAGAGCAAGCGGTGTAAGATGATAGCAGCACAATTTGGAATACAATGCATAGCAAAGATCAAGCCTATACTTAGAATTCTTATACTACATAGTATTCCAATGTTCTCACCAGGGGCATGGCTACTGAAACCCCTGAAGCCACTACCGCATGCATGAATTGTGCATAGAGCATGATCCTCACATGCCTGTCGAATATTAGGTTGTTTCTTTAATACTGGGTTACCTCGATTCAGCACAAGGGGGTTTTGAACCATTACGTAAGTAGGGTTACTGTCACTCCACTGGGCATGCATGCATGCAGGTGCGGTGTGGAGATGCACAACGGTGCTCTCTAGGAAGTGCATGCAAGGAGGTGGTGCAGCAGATGCTTCGGCGGCACGCATCAGTCCTCCCGAGATCCACCTGGACATCTGCATGCATGCGGGGCATGCTGTGGCTTCAGGGAACCATCAGGAACATGCGCCAGGCGACACCGAATGCTGAGGACACACTCATGCAGCGCATGCGTGATGAGAAAGCAGTCAGTGTCGAAGGGAAGGCCTTCAAAGATCGCCCCGGATGTGCTGGTTGGTTGACATGGGATGATGTGCCAGGGGCAACCCTGGTGGTGTGCGAGGCGATGCTCTGCGAGATGCATGCTGTATGGCGACAAGAATGTTCACAGGTGCGAATTCACTGTGTCTTTGTCATAAGTCGCAATGCATGTCATGCTGATTTAGGTGTGCACACATTGGGGTCTCAAGCATTGTTCTTTGTGAAAGTGGCTAGAGGCGGGTTCCCCAAGATAATCCCCGTTGGATCTGGAACATCACATTTCGTTTTCCGTACTCCACGTCAAGGTTCGACAGTTGAAATCGATGTTACGTCAAAACACCACATCGAAACTTCGACAGTTCTCCAATTTTCCGGCGTTGGGCGGGATTTTTTTTTCGGGGCATTAGACACTTTGACTGAATTAGTGCGTTATAGATGAACGATTTTTGGAGGCAGTTCGAAAGTTTGTGCATTTTGATGCGTTAGCACCGCAACAAAATTTTGGGGCATTTGGACAAACTCGGAATCAAGTGGCGTTACATTCAATTCCCTTACCTTCAATTCCCAGCACCAGGAATGCTACTTTAATCAACATGTGTCTCAAATGCGGCTTCATTAGTACAAGCGCGGTCTATCAACATGTTGGCGGGGCGTTTTAGACAGTTTACGAAGAGTACGTTAGCACCGAATTGCGCTTGGGCCATTTTCGACAGATTTGCAAGCCTGGTGCGTTCTCTCGGAATTTTCTTGGGGCCAGTTCAACAGTTGTAACATTCCGAGCGGTAGCTTGGGGTCAAAAAATCCTGAAAACTGGACAGAACTTGCTATTCTGCTGTTACAATTTAGCCAAAATCTCCTGTGTTCTGCATCCTGTGTACTGTTTTCAAGACCCGACTCTGCTCAACTGGTCGTGGAACAAAATGAGTATGCCATATGCAGTAACTTTAGTTTTGCAGTCACTTTAGTTTTGGCGCCCAAAACGCTCATTACCGATCACTGCATGCTTGCACGACTAAAAAAGTTACAGACTTACATCCAACACATGGCACAGTAGGAGATTGTTCACTTAGCAAGACATTCGCAACGGCGGTAGCGCTAGACAACATCAAACGCATGGAGCAATCGGCAACGAACCCCCGTGGGCAAAGAGTCTGGAAGCACATGCATGCTTGCACAACTGCGTAACCCCCCCCCCCCCCCCCTTCAGTAGCGATATATTGTACAGGCACAACTCTGTGCATGTGAATATCCTGGTGTGTCTACAGGAGGACCATGCGGCATCTCCTCATGCATCTGCCAAGCAGCTGCGCGCGCGCATGATGGAAATCATCGGCACTTTTGGAGTGATGTTCCGAATTGCCTTCCAGACAGGCCCGCGGTCTATGTACACCACGTGGGCGGGCAATCACAATATCACCGCCAAGGTGCGAATTCTCACACACTTTTTTCACAGTTCACTCTGAGAACTTCGCACACGAAACCGCACCACAACAGTTCGCACTTCGCAGGTTGAGAGGAAGCACCTGCATACCATCCAAGGCCTCGTTCTGACGCCACAGCAAAGGACAAAGCACGCGGCTGAGTGGCGGCGATGGGTGCGGTGGCGAGTGACGCTCGCAAAAGATGTATCCGCAACCGCATACCGTCTCGAGAGCTTCCTTCCGCACCTGTCGCGCATACGCAAGGCGCTCACTCTGATTACGTCAACTCTGCCTGAAAGCCCTAAAGGCCCAACCTTGGGTCCAGGGGACCGCACGCCGGATGCTGCCGCCCCAAAGATTCACCGTGCACCTTCGCGAACTTCGGCACGCGCCCAAGGTTCCCAGGAACGTTCCATGCATGCGGCGAAGCATACAGATGCATGGAACGAGGGTCCCAAGTATGTTTACGTAGTGCGACGAGAAGGGGTGGTAGATCCTGACGACGGTGCATCGCCGGTCTCCGCCATACCGACTGATCCTGATCAGAGGATGACTCAGAGGATGACTCATGATGGTGTCAGGAATCATGACATGCAAGCACCTGCCAAGGGCAAGCCTGAACAGAGTGTGGAAACACGTTGCGATGACCCAACCACCCCAACATTGGACCAATCTTGCATGTCTGCGGAAGCATCTGTTTCCATAGGTACTGCATGGCCTGCACACGGCACCTCGCGAAAAGGTACCGGCGAGCACGACGTCAGCTCAAGGGTGACACCTTCGGCGCACGCCGGCGCGCAAGTGACGGTCAAACCTCGTACCTACAAAGATGATGACGAAACCATGTGTCATGATGACGTCATCCATGAGGTTATCCCCAATGCAGCTTGCAGGGTGAGTGGGAGCAGCCTAGACCACATCACCGGTCGAAACCCAAATGAGTCATTTTCAGGCGCAGATGTCTCCACGGCGATCCATGTGGCGGAATCTCAGCACCAGTCTGCAAGCATCAGAAGCAGACACAAGGACCAGCCAGGGAAAGGAGCGAGTTACTCAGATGTCACCGACAGCCTCAACACGCCCACCTATGTCGCGTACAATGACAACCCTACCGTCAAAGACCCATGCATGACGCAACAGACCTACGAAACACCAGAGCCCCAGGGAGAAGACAACAGCAGCATGCATAATCTTTTCAATAGTGCATGCATGCAACTGCAAGCTCTTTGTATCAACTCTGGGAACTCGAAAGGGGTTTTATCTGATCACGAGTTCTCAGAAACTCTCGCAGAGGATGCCGAGGAGGATGATGAGAAGAGGGCAAAAATACATTTTTTGGGCGAGAACGGCGCAGAGCTTCGGGCTATCGAAAATGCTATGCATGAGCTGCATGCACTGCTGCAGGCGGATGCTCGCATCTTCTCGAATGCATGCGCTCCTTTGTTTCACCATCTCACTCCGGTGTGTGCGCTACCTTTCTCATGCATTATGACACATACGACGTAACCATCTAGTTTCATCTACGTCATAGTGTGGAGAACTTGTTTTTGCGGCAGAGATGTGCAACCCTGAGCAGCAAAGTATCTATAGGTAGGGTTCAGAACGTGAATTCACACTGGGAAGTGACTGCAGCCTCAAAATTCACACTGCCTGGGAAACGTAGTGAAGAATGCGGCGCCTTTCCTGGACCAGCTGATGCTGAAGAAGGCCTGCGCCCATGATGAGCGTTGGAAATCTCTTTCAGCGCCTTTAAGAATCTTTGAAGACATCAGCCAATTCTGAATCTGAAAGCGATGCTTTTAATCAGAGGAACGGCGGTCAGCGGTCTTTAATCAGAGGAACAGCGGTTCTTGAGACAAGATATCGCGGTTCATGACGCACGATATCAGGTTCCTGTACCTGCGCCCTGTCAATGTAATTAATGAGGTATCAGGGTTCATGAGACATGATTTCGGGTCAGAAGACGCATTCTTACCCCCCTCCCCCCCCCCCCCTGCAAACTCCCCAAAACATTCACACAGTCTTTTAATTTTATGACAATAACACAGATAGAAAAGAACATCGCCCACTTTTAGTATCCGAAGGGACAGTCAGTTCCTTCGGTCTGGGTACAAAAAACGAAGGGTTTGGTTCCTGTCACAGGCGCAAGGTGACGTCAATGTGACTGCGCACCATTCAGTAGTTCAGTAACAGCTTGTGACAGGCAAATGGTTCCTCAGATGAACAGAAGTGCATCTGAAGTATTTGCCAGACCTGAACTGTCAGCTCTGGTTGCAACAAGACTACACTTTTGGGTAGACAGATGACCTTGGCCAGAAGTTGAGCTAAAACTGAGCAATACTTGTCCATTTATCGCCTTGTCAATACTGCAACAGTACTTGAGGCTCTGTGCAGAACCTCTTAGCACTAGTCTGAGTTCAGATTGATGGAAAGGTTCTGCTCATCATGAGGCGGGATTGAAAGTGTGAAGGCGATTTCACATTGTACATCACATGCCACTAAGACGAGGTGGCCCAATAACGCAATGACCTTGCCAGATACCTCGATTTGGTTAGTTTATGCGTGGATGAGACCAGGAACATTCGGGCAATGACCTGTTGTAAGGAGCAGGGGACAACTTCCTTCAGATCCTGGTAGCCGAATGAACGAACTTTTTCATTCGTTTAATGCGTCGTGATCACCCGCAATGATAAGAATTTGTATCATGTGACGTCCAATCGAAAGAATACAGTATTTCGCGAAATTATTTGTCTCCCTCCATCCCGTATCTGCATCCCCGGCAACAAGACCAGATACAGGGACGTCAAGCAGCAGGTATTCAGAAAGCTGTTGAACGTAGCCAGTCTAGTGTAATCACTGCAGAAGTCTGGTCACTGGCTATCTGAGGTCACATTTCGCCCTTCTCAGCAAAATGGGCCATCAACCAATGGGCCATCAACCAATGGGCCATAAACCAAGCCTAGACTGCGCGTAATTGCAGACATATTGCTATGTGTACTAGTAACTGTGATTGTATCGTGGCAGTTCTGAGAGATGAGGACGTGTCTCTTGTGCTGCCAGACGGCAGCAACAAGGACGTGCCCCGAACGCTTCTGTGCAGGAGTTCTATGCTACGCGAAGCCCTCTCAGAGGCCTGTCAAGGCGAAGAGCTTTCGTTCACTGTGCCCAAAGGAGTGCTTTCAATCTGGCTGCAGTACGTCGAAGCATGTGATGCGCACCTTCCAACGGCCGAGCTGTGCGAACACGGAAAGCTGCTAGAGTACCTCACGGTGCGTGACATCGCATTCGTGCTCTTCAATTCGCATCATGCTGATGCGTTCTGCAGCGCATGTTGTATCTATCAGGTTTCTTCTGTGTTGTTGGGAGGCACTAGGCTAGTCTTGGCTCAGACCAACGCCACACAGTACTTGTGGTATTATGCGTAAAGCAAATGTTTACAGGCAGCTGACTTCCTGGGTGACCAAGGAGCTTTGCAACGATTGTGCCAGCATACTGGTGACTGGCTGTTCAAGAAAGGGTCTTCATAAATAACGCAGCCTCCACTGTCTGAAAAGCAGCAGCAGGTGGGTAACCAGTGAATGTAGTGACAGCTTTGCAACAGGCTATGCCTATCACTGCTCTATTGGGCACCTTGCACTGGCCTTGCACTGTTCCACTCCTTCAAAAATTGCAGCATTCATGCAGAGAGTGAGAGCACAACTTGCTGTGCTTGCGCTGCAGGCCATAGAGCAGCTGCCCACCAACGTGCTTGTGCACATTCAAAAGGCCTCCTCCACCCCGCTCCGCAAGCAGATCGCAGCTTTGCCTGCCTGCGCGAGAGCTTCTGCTCTGAAGGCAGCTTGCCCCAGCATTGAAGCTGAGGGCTTGCTTGAAGTGCACACTACGCCTATTGATGAGCCTACGCTGTGGCCTGCCATCCTGAGCATGGCCAGCCATATTCAACGGCTGCGCATGGTTTGTCGCACTCCAAAATGCTTTGCAGTTGAAAAAGTCCAAGTTCTAGGGCCCCACCTTTCCAGCCTGTCACAGCTGCAGCAGGTGGACCTTCATGACAATCAAATTCGTGATGAGGGTATCAAATCGTTGGGGCCCCACCTTGCCAGCCTGTCACAGCTGCAGCAGCCTGACCTTCGTGTAAACGAGATAGGTGCGAAGGGTGCCAAAGCGCTGGGCCCCCAGCTTGCCAGCCTATCGCAACTGCAGACGCTAGACCTTTCTATCAGTAGAATATGTGATGAGGGAGTCAAGGCGCTGGCCCCCCACATTGATATCCTATTGCAGCTGCAGCAGCTACGCCTCCATTTCATTGGCATTGGTGACCGGGGTGTCAAAGCGC
This sequence comes from Ulvella scutata, assembly GCA_032359135.1. Classification (NCBI taxonomy): domain Eukaryota; kingdom Viridiplantae; phylum Chlorophyta; class Ulvophyceae; order Ulvales; family Ulvellaceae; genus Ulvella; species Ulvella scutata. The sequence continues at coordinate 4,644 of JAUMHD010029617.1, read as the reverse complement.
TGGGCCCACACCTTGCTAGCCTATCGCAGCTGCAGCAGCTACACCTTTCTATCAATAGAATAGGTGATGAGGGTGTCAAAGCGCTAGGCCCACACCTTGCTAGCCTATCGCAGCTGCAGCAGCTACACCTTTCTGAAAATAGAATAGGCGATAAGGGTGTCAAAGCGCTGGGCCCACACCTTGCCAGCCTATTGCAGCTGCAGCGGCTACACCTTTCTGGTAATAGATTAGTCGAAGAGGGTATCAAAGTGCTGGGCCCCCACCTTGCTAGCCTGTCCCAGCTGCAGCAGCTACACCTTTTGGGCAATAGAATAGGTGATGAGGGTGTTAAAGCTCTGGGCCCCCACCTAGCCAGCCTATCACATCTGCAGCAGCTACACCTATGTGACAATGAGATAGGTGATGAGGGTGTCAAAGCACTGGGCCCCCACCTTGCCAGCCTATCATCGCTGCAGCACCTCACCTTACGTGGCAATAGAATAGGTGCTGAGGGTTTCAAAGCGCTGAGCCGCCTCCGTGCTAGCCTATCCAACTGCAGCAGCTAGACCTTTCTAGGCATAGAGGAGGTGCGAGTCAAAGTGCTGGACCCTTACCTTGCTGGGAATGTGCTGCGCATGTGATTGGCCTGCCGCTTTCCGTTCCTGCACCGGGTCAGGGACTTTGCAGTGGCAGTGGGCGCTGGGGGGGGGGGGGGAGTGTGCATCGCACATGACGGCGGGCACTCCATGTGTAGGCTTCAGGTGTGACAGCCGTTGTGCATGTGCGCTTCTGAATGTTGTTATCGTTTCTAGTCCCTTTCCTTTCTTGGTTTCTACCTCAGTGGGGCCTGGGCCACAGCTTTCTGAGCACCTTGCTGTACACGTCTCATCCCCATGTCCCTGCCCATTTCTCCCTGTCTATCTGATTCGAGGCCTCTTGTAACCTCGCCTTCCCTTCCCCTTGCACGCCAGGGATCCTTCAATTATTGAGCTTCATTTACACTGTGAACTGTAGGTAGATCAAGAGAGCAGCGGCAGTAGCCCGAGGGGGGGCATGGCCCCCATTCCCGTCAGGTTATATGGGCAACTCTGCGGCTCCCTGTTTCACGAGACACCAGCGTGCAGAGTCTGTCGCAAACCTCCGTGTGTGCAGCATGCGGTGTGTTGTGGGTGCCAGCTGTTCAACAACAATGTAGACTGTCCAGGTCTTAGTGCAATTCCCTTGTAGTGAATGACTATAAATGAATGGCTGATGGCAGGCGCATGCGTGACAGAGAACCAGGCTGCCTCCGCAGGCCGGGCAGCACTGCATGCTTGGTGCAGCAGCATGATCATGAAGGAACAACTACGTAGGACTAGAAATAGACCTCAGGTGGTGATCTCTGGCGACCCTTCCACATGGAATGGTGAGTGCTTCTTGATGGTGCCAGATGGGATGCTCATGAGCAAATATGTATGGGATGCCACATACTTGCTTTGCGTTATGTCTTGACCTCTGTGGCGAATGTGTTTGAGTTTGCTCTATGAAAGGTATAGGTATCAGTAGCGGCGCACCAAGGTAGCACCCAAAGCGCATAGGTATTCGTTCATCCTCAGGTCTAGTGTCCATCTTGTAAAGGGATTGTTCAGCACTGACCTCGTACGTGTGCACGAGGGGCCAGTGGAAGCCGGGGTCCCCAGCCAGGGTGATGCATGTGTGAAAGAAACGTTGTTGCTTTCTTTTTAAGCCCGCCACACACGTGGATATCGATTACATCGTGTGTATGTCTAAAACATTCGCTCAGATCTGATCGTTCTGGTTGAATGTGTTTGTAAAGTTACAGGCAAAACTGCATAGATTGGCTCATGTCCGGTTTTATCTTGAATGTTCCATTCGACACCCATGCGCAAAGGGAACCGCTCTTCATGAACGTCGCTCATATATCCCTTTGTAACGCTGGAACGCCAGCACTCTATGTGTTGTGTGTACGCCATGCGAGTCAGATTCCAGCACAGAGGAGTAGACTGAGTGACTCCCTGAGCGTGTTAGGTAATTGAAACGCAAGACTGTGGTGGTATTCTTTACAACGAATTCATGCATACTAGATTCCAAATCAACCCTCCAAGAGTGCCAACGACTGGCAGCTTATAACCTAGCGCGAGAAGCAGAGATGCTTGGTAGCAGCAACATGCAATCATGCATGGCATAAGCGCATTGTCTGGAATTATTAATACATCACATGTAATCTCAGCGTCTCAACACAGCTGAACCCAACACTATGTGTCTGGTGTAATTCTCTACTGCAAGCATCTTGGACATTATCAGACGCACGTTGTCGGTTACACGTTCCAATGCACTGCCAGTATACATATGTTGGAATCTGCCGCAGATATCATGACAGCATGCACATGTACAAAACTGAACCTCCTTTGTGAAGCTCCTGTAGGCTGCGTGATCATGATATCATGCATGCACGAAATCAAGATGGGGACTGCCCATAATCTGTTGAGCTTTTGCACCGCCCCCGGCTTTCCTCTTGTGAGGTTTGTGGTTCTTCAGTTTGTCGACATACGGTCTTGCCTCTTGACTGCCTTCCAGAAATTGAAAATAACAGGACAAAAACCACTAACCCAGAACCAAGGTACACCCAGAAAGGGTTCCTGCCCTTGTATGTATCCTTGACGATGCACGAGCATTCGTTTCCCTCGGACAGGATACCACAGTTCCGTCGATGCAAGTTTGAATGTACTGTGTTTGTAAGTGAAGCTACATGAATGCAGTATAAAGGCAAACACACTTGAAATGAGTGACTTCCAACACAGTACCACTGTTTTACGTAAACAAGGTTACACACGCTCCAATGTCAGTACTGAGAACAAGCACACATAAAAACACGCACACATACAATGCTCCGCGCCACTTGCAAAAACAAACACAATGTGCTGCGCCAGTATCGATGCATCTTCACATAAACACAAACCACACAAAACAATACACAATGCCGCAGCGCCACTATCCATGCAACTTCCACAACACACAACACCTTCTGGTGCACCTCCCGTGCTTGTGAGCCCCGTCCTTGTCGATGAACACACATATCACTTGAACCACTGTCGATGCACGTTTTTCACAGCAACGAAACACCGCCAACGACTAAAGGAAAGGCGGAATGTTGAAACCCTAAAACCCTAATGCATGAGCCGCATGCATTAGGGTTTGAAGACTCACCGAGAGCAGTCGGCAAGGTTTGCGCGCACGGTGATGTTGCGGCGGGGGTCGGGGGAGAGGAGGACGACGTCGCCACGAGAAGTGCCGACGAGAAGGCAGCCTTCTCTGGACACACACATGGCGGTGATGTCGCCTTCGTCTGGTAGCAGCTGCATCTGGAACCTCATGACTACCTGCAGAGTGAACTTCACGGTGTGAGCTTCAAGGTGTGTGAACTGGGAACTGCATGTTGACTTGGATGCGGTGGACAACAAAGTTCCAGCGACGGTGAGGTGTGCGAGTAAAGTAACATCTGGTTAATACGAACCCAATTGACCCCACTGATTCGGTTCGTCCTATCCAGAAGTATGGATCAACCAGCAGGATTTCAATGTACGGACACCGTTTGACCTCACTGGTTCGGGTTGTATAATCCAGCAGTTCGTAGTCACAAGGTTTGTATTAACCAAATGTGCCTGTACTCCAAACCGGGAGTAATTGCGCAAGAAATTCGGTCATATCATAGATTGCGGTTTGAAGAATCCACAAGCAGTCAGAAGCCCATAATGTGATCCGAAGCAACTCACATGGAACAGAAAATTGAAAACATCTCTGCAGCACGTGAAGCCTGGCAGGTAAGTGAATACTTCTTGGCAATGGCTGTGAAGGCACCAGGGGCAGATGCAAGCCTTGGTATTTATTTATTTACTTATTTGTGCCGGGAAAGACTCTCGTGATGGTGCTGTTGCGCCATTCGAGTGAAGTGGTGGATGTTTTGTCTTGATTTTGGCTATTTGGGTTCATGCCTATCTACCACCTTTCCGGTTTGTAAAAGCCTGCTGGGTAAGCAGCAGCAGAGCTGTCAGTGGCTAGGGGGGAACGGCAGCACGGACCTGCAAGCTCACGAGTGAGCACAGCTTGCGCCCACAGCAGCAGCGGCAGATGTTTTGTCGACAATACAACAATAGCGAATGGCGATGTATGAAGAAAGTTGGCGAAATAAAGGAAAAGTTGGTGTTGGGGTGTTTTGTGTTCGTTTCTTTTGGCTATTTGGGTTCCTGCCTATTCAGACTACTTTTCCCGTTTGTAAACTAACACAAAACATCCACCACTGGCAGCGATGCAGAAAGACAGCAATCTAAAGACAGCAATGGGAATTCTATTTGGGTTCATGCCTATTCAATACCTTTCCGGTTGGTAAGTTTGAGGCAATGGGAAGTTGGCAATGTGGAGATTGACGATACATAGGTCACAGACAAAGATGAAACCGAGATCGCAGTTAAAACATAGGTCATTGTCCCCTTGCCAGCTTCACAGACCTAACACCTGGCGATACACAGACCTGCTAGTATTGACATCGACAGGACACAACTGGGGATAGAGCAACTCTTTCAAGGGGATATGTTGAACATAGCTAGTCTACTTTAACCACTGGACATCTGAGCTCAGGTGTCCAGTGGTTAAAGTAGACTAGCTATG
>JAUMHD010029606.1:0-26801 GCA_032359135.1 Ulvella scutata | reverse complement strand
TGCGAGGTCGAGCTAAGTTGGCATGCGATGATTTGCTGGTACATGAGCCATTCTATGGAGTTATGCCTGTAACTTTAAACACTCTAGACAGCCGGCATCATCATGCCAGCAATGGCTGAGGAGCAGCTCTGCATGCAGATGCAACGAAGGGTCTGCCGGCCTTCCTAATGGACGCATCAGATGGCTCTGATGAAGCCTCAAGCACTGCAGCAGCCACCAGCGGCCCCCATGTGCGCACCTCAGCACCTGCACATCCACACAGCCGTGCCTGCTTTCCTTGTAACAATTCGATCAAGTCAAATCCAGATTCATGGGACACATATCAAGAACCAAGAATTAATTGCATTCATTCAAGGTTCAAAAAAAAATTTGCATTCAAGGTTACGTTGAAAGCTCTGATTCGAATGTGCTCCCACACAGATCGTTCAAGCGGTTTGTGGGTTTGTTGACCCGAAGTATCGGGCAACGCTTTGTGGAGGGCATGGATGTGTCTGTGCTTGCTGATTGAGTGTGTGTTTAGGACGCACGCCTTCAGGCCGAGTGGCCGGTGGCTTGATGCCTGCCATGCCCTCAGGTACACGAACCTGATGCTGCCTCCTGATGGCTGCAGGCGTTGAGCACATCTGCCCAGGCTAATTGCTGTTCTGAGCTCCTTGTTGCAGCCTGACACTGATCGTCTGCCTCAGCACCAGTGACCACCAGTATCACTTAATTATCAGGGCAGACACCTAAGAAATAGTTCCAAGTATTTAGGATTGTTCTATCTAGCTAGACGATACTGGTGATCATTGCTCAGCACTCCTGCCTGCATGTGCAGCCAAGTATTGTGGCACGTGCAGTGTGTTGCACACATGGAGTTCACACTGCTGTCGCAGTGTGCAGCATGAATGTCTGCTGATTAATGCTGCTGTTCTGTGGTGAATGAGCTTCAGTGCTGTGGCTCTTACAAACCAGAAAGGTGGTGAATAGGCATGAACCCAAATATCCAACAGCAACTAACACAAAGTATCCACCACTTCAGTGCTATGGCTATGTTGAAGCTTTTGACATGGGTGGATGATACTTTGAAGAACATGGCCATTGACAACAGCTGGCAGCTGATGCAGGGGGATCAAGTGTACTCTGGGCAACAGTTCCAAAGCAAAGGAAAAAAGCCACGAAGGCATGCACGCCATGAAGAAGAGCTGTTCAGGTGGGAAGCAGTGCAATGCTGTGTAGATCACTGCCGTTCTGGTGTTTCTGTGTCATTCGAGAGAAGTTGGTGGGTCTGTTCCGGACATGTCTCGTTTGAGTTGTTGCCCTCTCATTTCATTGTCAAGTTGGCAGCAGGTATGCAGTGCGTAGTGTAGAATTGGCGGTGATTAGCAGGTCACCAGGGCTGTCGTGCTGCCTATGGTTGCATGCACTTCATCGTTTTATTCTTTTTTCTCAAGCAGACTGTTCTCAAGCAACCACACTTCTTGCAGGTTTGGAGTGATAGGGCTGCCGAATGCAGGTAAGTCCACAGTCACAAACTGGCTGGCAGGTGGCACCATCAGTGCAGTTTCTGTGCGGCCAGAAACCACTCGAAGGCCGTTTCTGGGTGTTTTCACCAGAAATCACAAGCAGGTGCTGTATTGTTTCCGCAACTCCCTTGCAACGTTCTGTGGCATGATTCAGTAGCTCTAGTCTGCAGAGTACCTTTTATTCGTCTATCTATTTCAGTGGATCCGCGTGCATGTGATGCAAGCATATGCAAGCAAATTCCGCTGTTTGAATTCAACCTCGGGGACAGATTCAGCTGTTGTTAGCTCTGCAGTCCGCGCATTTTAAGCTGGGCACTGCATGCATAAGCTACAGCGGAGTATATGTCACAGCGTGTGGCAGATTCGTGCAGGTCGTGCTGTACGACACTCCAGGCATGCATGGCACTCAGGATTTCCGAACCCGGAGCGAGTCCATGAGGGTCGGCGCATCCTGGCAGCACAGCTTGGAATGCGGCTCTCTTGGGCTTATTGTGGACGCCTACAGGTCAGCCCTCACCCGTTGCTGCTACCGTGATGTGCCTACTTCGACTGTGTCTGACAAGTTACCTGCAGAGTTGATGCCTGACGGCTTCATGCCTAACAGTCACTGGAGCAAGGCGTTCGTGCGCTTCGCGCGACGCAGCCTCTTAGTGTGCAAAGACAAGCTTCTGCTTTTTTTTCACTTTAGAGTGTGCATGTTTTTACCAGCTTCCACTTTCTTTTGCACTTTAGAGTGTGCATGTTTCTACAAGCTTCCACTTTCTTTTGCACTTTGGAGTGTGCATGTTTTTACATACCAGAAAGTACTTTATGCAGCCTATTCACTACCTGTTACTGGAATGCTTACATGTGCAGGTTTGTCAGAAGCGGCAGAAAGAGTAAACGCAGAGCAAGAGGCAAGGCAGCGAGCAAGAGTGCGAGCACAGATGACTTGGATGGGGAGGATAGTGACAGCGATGATGATGCAAGCACCACTCGTAGCAGAGATCACCGGGCCCAGGTAGGCACTTGAGTCTCTGTACTCATGCGCTGACATGCTTGTGCTTGCTGTTAGGCTCACGTTCAGGGCGCAGACTTCTGTTCGAGTTGCATGCTGTGTCCACAGGTGTTTGAGCTAGCAGAAGCAATTGGATCCAAGCGGGGGCCTCCGGGGTTTACCAAAGGCTGGGAGCAGCGGCCAGCGGTACTGCTAGTGAACAAGTGTGACCTCCTGATCAGCCATCCATCCGAGGTGCTTCTCAGCCTTCTTGCACAGTCCATTCTTGCACGAGCTGCTCAACTGCTTGCATAGAAGCTTCTTTGCTGTCATTGTTATCAAGTTTCATTGTCATCAAGTCCTTGTGCTCCATTGGCAGGCCCTGCTCAAGCACTCGTTATATGGTATGCTTGGACACAGCACCAGCAACTCAGGAAACTCTTAATCCTCATGCTTACCTTGTTACAAGTTCTTTCGAGGTGTCAGAATAACATTCCTTTGTGTTAGATCATGTGTAGAGACAGGCACAGTTCACACATGGGAACGAGGTGCCATGTGAGTGCGTTTGCTGAGCCTCTAAGCATGTCAAAGATGCTGCCTCCTAAGGATCGTGTGCTTGATGCAGCTTCTGGCTATTCCAAGGCAGCTCAGCCGAGCCTGCGAGTTCTCTTCTGTGTTCTTTGTATCAGCAGAGAATGGCGCAGGCATGCCAGCATTGAGAGGCCACCTGCTAGATCAATGTCAGCCAGAAGAGTGGGAGTTTGAAAGCCATCAGCCCTCAGATCAGACGTGGCCGCAGCTGACAGCAGAGCTCGTGAGAGAGAAGCTGTACTGGGCTCACGGCCAGGAGGTGCCCTACAAGCTGAGGCCCGTGTGTGACACAGTTGAGGATGGAGATGATGGCAAGGTGCATGCCTTCGTGGTAAGTGCTACAACTTCACTGTTGCCGCTGAATTTTCGTGTATGCTTGTGCCTTATACTCAGAATCAAAGCAGGTAATGTGTATGAAAGCCGCATGGCAGAAGCCTTTGGTAAGTGTTGTGATCTCTGGCCTCTCTGACAAGCAACATATACCAAGTATTGCGAAGATACCTTCTGTTGCCCGCCTGTAACGTTTATATATACCCACAAGCAGGTGACTGAGCTCATTTACATTGCTTGCGTCAAGCCAGCGCTGCTGTGGCATCTTCCCAGAATAGAGCTCTTGCTAATGATTGAATGCTGAAGCCTGTGGGATGTTTCGCAGGTCATGCACTTCCCCATGTTGGGGCATCTTCCCACAATCGAGCTGTTGCTAATGATCGAATGCTGAAGCCTGTGGGATGTTTCCCAGGTCATTCTCTGTAAGAGATCTCATGTAGTTGTTTGGGGTATTGCAGTGGAAATAGACAGAAAGAAGACTGCAAACACAACATGATGACACTCCAATGGTTGCAGGATATCCCAGTGAGCTCGCATCGATACAAGGAAATGGTGGAAGGGAAGCAACGGGGCCGCACAAAGAGGATCGAGGTCAGAGTGGGCGCCGAGCTGGCACACATGATGAAGCGCCACGTCAAGGTGCATGTGCGTGTCAAGGTGAAGAAGAACCAGCATCTTCCTCCTATGGAGCTATAGTGGAGCTCAAGTTGTAGTTGAGTGGCATCTGATGGTCTGTCCGCTGGCCTGCCAACATGCGCCCGTGTTTGCGCAATGACGTGGACTCTTTCAACTGATTGCTTCCTCTGTTCAATAGGGTGGGCATTCTCAGGGATGTGTCTATGGTGTATGGGTAGGATTGGTGTTGCAGAACATAATTTCGGATCCACATGGGTACTACACATACAGATCATTGTGTAGTACAAGTGCGGGAAGTTTTACTGTTGGTTCTCCAGGGCAGGAATAGTGGAATCCAATGCTTGATGGTTGTTTTGCGGACCCAGCAGGTATGGTAGGGTCTATACGACGCTGGTTTCTGTCTTGTCACAACTTCCTGCACCTTCATTAGAGCAGCCGGCGTTGTGCTGATCAACATACTCTTTCTGGAGTTGCGGTACCGCTGCTTCTGGTCGCGGCCCCTACACAACCTGCTCTTCTACGGTTTGATCAGCAGTGATGAGACCCTGCCTGGTTTCCTCGCTTACTAGTCTTCTCCCTTCCTTGTATGGTAACTGTGACTCTGCTTCTCCTGTGGTAGCCCAGCTTTCCTTGCTCTCACACTTCGGTACGCATGATGTGCCTCTCCCCACCTTCGTGTTGCATTGTGAACGTGGGCTTGTGCATTTTGTATAGATGTAACAACTTCATGGACCCACCATACTATGCAGCTGCGCAGATTTGGTGCGCAGGGTCACCCCAGCCATCAGAGATTGCTGTTGTACTGAGAATGTCTGACAAGCTTTCCTTCCCTGGTTTGCTGTTCAGACACTCCCAGATCCTCGTTGTTTGTTGCTTAGAATCACAACCTTACATGTGGCTGTCACAACCAGAAGACACTGAGATCCGCACGACTCACAGGTAGCAGCGGATGATGGGCTAAACTTTCTTTACACCTACACGCTAACTCTGAAGCCACCAAACTATTCAGTTGACAGGCTGATTTATTTGCCTTTCATCATGTGCATCACATCACTTATCACTCCAGACCCGAAAGGTGCATGCTGTGAGAAGCCTGCTCGAAGCAGGGAACACTATTCGCATCGCCCACACCGTATCCCCCGCTCCTGAGCCCACAAGTACAGTCAAGATGTTTTGTGCCAAGCCCGTTCACAGTCTCCTCGGGCCTCAGCCTCTTGGCAGCCATGTTGAAGGGACTGGGCATGAGAAATCGCGGCGAAAGATGTTCTCATCTAGTGCTGGCACCTGAAACTTGCTAACCTGCTTGCGCCGCCTGTCGGCATACTTCCTGTAGGGGGCTGAATTTTTTGCCTGCTGGTCGCGCATCAAGAGTTGGTGAACGTGTCGTACACATGGTTTCAAAGCTGCAGCAGAGTGGAACGTGTAGTGCTGCGTTGTCTTGCTCCACAGGTGATGGGGCACCCACTGCCCACACCAGGATGATCCTACTGCACCTGCCAGGATAAACCTGCTCAATAGAAGGGTTCCAGCTGCCAGAGTAGACGGACGAAACTGTAAACAGCCATAGTCACGAAGTGCAAGCTCCAGCACATATCTCACATACTGCTCCAAGTATCGGTATTCCACTTCTGTAGCCTCCGAAACAGCCCGTAGGAAACGTTGGACAAAAACCTGTGACAGGTTCCAATTGTTTCTAGCTTGGACTGTTGCTTGAACGTCCGGCTGTATTCCACAAAGTGAACGTACACACCTTCGCTGTGGGCAAGGCAATGCGAAAGTCCAAGACTGACAGAATGTAACTCTCTGCATTGATGATTTCCCTCGGGCTACAATGGTTGGCAGTAATCTCTGACAATTTGTCCAGTGGCGGTGGGTGGATTTCCTCAAATTTGCTCGCAATCAACATGCAGGCGGTGGCAACCAGCTGCAGCTCGTTCTGGTGCACTGGCACAAGAGATAAGAACCTGTGGCAGTCGTTACTGTTCCAACAATGACCTCGAAACATAGATCTATTGCTTTCGGTGTCGATGCAGCCTGTTGGAGCTGCTGCAATGCAAAATTGTTCCAATGAACAGCTCCCGCTGTGAATGCATGGTTCTTCCGCACCTGTCAAAATAAGAGACTGTGAGGTAGAGTGTTTCTGTCACCATACGAGTGTCATCAGCAACATCTATGATCCAATCTATCACCATCGTACGCATTCTGGGTTTGATGTTTTGCTGCACTGTGTCCATGTAATCAGCACGCGGCCGGGATGTCATCTGCATGCAGACATTCGATGCTGAATGCACGCACAATCATGTACATTGGTGAGGAATGCAAGTTCCCAGATCGCAGTCATGCTTTCCTGCTTCTTGAAGGGCTCTCAACCTCAAGCGGAAACCCGCAGGAGGCAAAAACGATAGCAAGCAGAGCATCCACCACGCCCACTCACCTCTTGGACTCGCATCTGCTCTGTGTTTGCCTGTGCATACGCTGGGATTAATGAGACAGGATCCCTGCTTGGCTCATCGATGTCATGCACTCCTAGCGGACGCTGCTCACAAGTCTTCTCTTGCTTGAGAGCAGAGCCTGCGGCAATTTCAGTATGTGACGTGTTGGTTGGTCTTGAACGCCATGACATAAAGAAAGAGACGTGTACCAAGCTGTGCTGTGGACTGCCTGAAGGAAGCTGATTCGGGCCTTGTGCACTTGTTGGCTCGTTCGTGTAGCACTCCATCTCTAGGTACACTATGAGCAGGCTCCGCCTGTACTGATGTCCCTGCACTCCCTCCCCAGCAATCCATGCTGGTTCTCATTACTGGACCTGTTCCTCCATCCTGCAAACCAGTGTTCCAGGAATTCTGTACACACACAAGCAAAAAGTGCGAACCCTCGAAATTGAGGCGAACCTTGTCAATGCTCCTTTGGCCTGGTACCTGACCAAGCACGGCGAGCCTGCCTTCAAATGAGCGGTTTGTCCCCCATCGTGCGCCACGCACCTGCACGCCCTGTACTCGACGGAAGGTGCAAATGTTTTATAGCTATTGTACACCCTGTGTCGGTGTCAGCGCAGATGCGTACTTCATGTTGTGCTAGTGGGTTGCGCGCTTCGAGCTTGCCCTGTGTGGTCTTGGTTGCCAAACCGAACGCCTGATCTGGGGGAGCATTTTCATCGACCTCGTGAAACATGATGCAGAGTCACAGCAGGGACGCTGTGCGCAGAGTGGAGGACAGCCCGCTCTGCCCCTGTTGTTTGCGCGGCAGCAATACTTCTGTACCTCACAGCTCTCAAGATGCAGCAGCGGAAAACGTCAAACTTGTATCTGATATGTCTACGATGGACAGCTACACTTATCCTGTCTCCTAAGTGATACCCTGGCCACCAAACGCATCACTTAGTCCAGGAGTGCATATCTCGGCCGTTTCCCAGACGGTCGCCTTGTGCCGGAAACTGGAGCTGCGAAAGCGCTATCCTACAAAAAAGGAGTTCTCGTAGCCCCATGGAACTTGACAGGAACAATCTTTTTCACAGCTTGGTTCAAGTGTATTTTGGCTACCCCATATATTTTCAGAAGAGATATGTGAATTTGGCCGACTTTCAAACAGCTCACAACATCTCCGCAAACGCACAAACATCTCCCAGCATTTATATCCCTGCCATCTTCACAAAAGGATGCTCCGAAATATTCAGGCGCTGACAGCCGCTGTCAGAGTTAATACGAGCAGGCTAGTCGCTCCGGATCCAATCGACACACTGTGAGAACATCTCCGTGTGTGTGCACATATCCTGAAGCATTCTGCAACATCATCCAAACACCTTTGTGTTCCTATTTTAGTCAGTGTTTGCAAAGTGTGGTGCGTTCTGAGATGTTCTGCGATATCGGCCCAGCTGATCGGCCGCTGCGCGCAGTCCAGAACATCTCCGCTCATTGACACACATCCTTCAACCTAGCTAAGCGTGTGTGAACGTGTTTTTATCGTCGGGCGTCCAAATCTTCTTCTTATGGCGGCAATCACATGTGCAACACAGAGTGTCTTGATCGCTGGATCGCTCTAAAAAATCTCTATGTGTCCACATCTATCATTCAACATCCTTGTGGATCATTCATACACCTTGTTAAACTTTAGGCCTGCTCGTTTGTATACATTTCGGCATGGTTTCGATGTTGGGTCCGCAGCCAACTGGTGATGCACCCATGTTGTCAGCATGTGACGCTGATCACAACATCTCCGTGCGCCGATACGTATCAACGAACATGCTCGTCACATTTCACTTACCTGGTTTGGATGATGTTGCCACTGCTGACATGCTGGTCTGTGCTGGGAGCTCCATGGCCACTGTCTCTGCAGAATCCACTCGCTGTCCACACCGTGGACTCCATAGACATCCTGCACTGACAAGCATTTCTGCAGGCTCTGGCCTCTGCTGTGGGCCACGAGAAACCATTGACACCCGCCACCGGGGGTGGTGCCAGGGCACACGACTAACACCGCCGTGGAGTACAGCAGCGATGTGGTGTCGGTGGGCGCCATGTTGGTGCGGCTGCGTGCGTCCATCATTCCATGGTCTCTGTCGCCAGTTCTGTCCAGAGTGTCCCACCTCTGAGATCGCCCGCACTGCGTCTTCAGAGGGCACACCTTCTCCGCAGCAGCCATTGGCAGGTGGTACACTGTGAATGGGCAGCTCCTGCAGCAGTGTGCGGATGGCTCCTGTGCAGTATACCTCAATGTGTACACTCGTGACAGCAGTTTGGGAGCATGCGACAGGGCTTGGTTGCGTCACAGCCCAGGGACCTATCCGACACATACACAATGCTGCTGCCGGACAGCAATTCAGGAGCTCTGAGTCAAAACTGTGTCGTCATGTCATGTAACTACCTGGATTCCTGAAAACACCGGTGACAGCAGAACCATTCCATGCGCATCGCACCTACACATTCCGGCCTGTGGGAAGAAAATGGGGGAAGGGATCAAGGTGGTTCCAGGATACATGTCATCAACTGCTGAGTATGCAGCGGTATGCTACCGTGTGCACCGCAGCTAGTAGTTGAGCTTGCGCAGCATCTTCAGACGCTGCTTCCTGTTTTGGTCTTTTGTGGCCGAAACCTGCAAGCTAAAGAGGGTTTCTTGAAGATACTTTTGTCGGACAATTCAGTCGGATCATGCAGAAGGACCCGAAGACGAGAAGCATATGCGTGTCTCTCTCTGCTCTTCATGTTCTTGTTGTCCGACTATGCTTAGGTTGTGGGCACTGCAAGACAGCAGATGATCGAGCAAACTGCGAAATGCAGTCACATGTGTACGTCTTGTATCATGTTCACGTCTCATAGATGCACTGTTGTGATGTTGGCAACTGGCGAGGCTTGGGAGACTGTGTCACTTAGAGTACTCTGGATGTGCAAGTCAATGGTTGCCAGTAGCAACAGGTAGAGAACCGGGTTGCTTGACTATCGCCATGACGTCGTGGGCCTGTTCCTCAGAGGACCGTGAGACGTTTCCACAGCAGGATATACACGAAGATTGCTTCATTGATGCTGCATTACCAGTAAGGGGAATGCATGAAGAGTACATTCTTGAGGATGCTTTCTTGAGTATATATTATTTCATCTGCTAACCAGCTTTTCCAAACCAACCTACTGTTGTGTGCAGAAGGCAACACTCATGCCTTGCAATCGTTGCCAGTGCCATCACCACATCTAGCACGATCAGTATCAGACTCTTCGACGGATGAATCAGTGCCTCACAACGGAGTCCCTTGCTCCAAGCTAGCCTCTCAACAACAGGGCAACCTATTTGGACAATTGTGTGATTTCGCATTGTTTCGTGATTCGAATCTTGGCCATTGCAAACTTCTAACACAATTCCTTGACCCGTCGAATTATACTGCGCTAAGAAATACACGCAACCATATTGTTATGGGTGTGCTGTAGGTGTGTTCTCGTAGCATTCACCTGGGATGTGACAGGTGCGTGACAATTCGGTGTCTCTTTAGGTTTCGTCGTGTCGGCCATCGCACACATGTAGCCTGTATACAAGTGCTGTACTTTTGGCACGGAGAATTGAAGAGTTTTTGTGGTCCTGAGTTCGTGTAAACGTCGTCGTGGGTGCGGACTCTTCACTGCAAGCTCATGTTCTCCGCCGTCAGTTCTTGTAAGGCGAGTGGCTTGTGCAGCTGAGTGCATGTGCTGTTGACGTGCACAATTATGTGATCCAGCGTGTGCTATGGGCATGTGGTCAGGTACAAGGTGCTCAAGGTGTAATGCATCAGAACCTGAGTCACTTGTTGAATTACATGCTTCACACTTATAATGAAATTAGCAGCATGTTCGTTTGGATGAGAAATCGTCTTTAGGCTGTAGGCAGTCCAGTGGAGAGTAGTTTCCAATTTGGTGAAGCTCTTCAGCTGGGATGGCAACAAGCAGTGATCGCGAAACTGAGCTACTTCGTGAGCTGGAGAGAGTCAAGGAGTCCGCGGCGAAGGAAATCAGCAATCTGAAGGACAAACTAGATGAGGCACTCCAGGTGCCACACTCAGCTGACCAGTTGATTACTGTGTATCGAAACTGTTTGCCTGATATAGCACACGGCATGAGACGTTTGTACAGAAATTGCACGTTTCTGAGAGTGTTGAATCATCTGGAACGAATCCGTGTCCAGCAAGTGATGCTGATTCCTCATCGAAGCTGGTGCAACACCATGGATGTTTCTTGACTGCGAAGTCACACATACTCCTCTCTTCTGGAGAAGTGAATGAATGAATGCAGGAACAGGCTGCCATGGAGATCAATCTCGGTGCTCAGAAGCTGAGCACAGAAATGGTGATGGAAGATGCAGAGGAAGGGAACACACTGAGGAAAACTCTGGCCTCAGTGTCCGCAGAGAAAGAAGCCATTGAGCAGCATCTTCAGATAATGGCAACTATTGACGACTTAAAGGACTCTGCTGATGTTTCTGTGCAACTACCACCAGCAAGCAGGTCGCTCGAAGATCAGGTGTGCTTGGCAGCTTCACATGTCCAGAAAGAAATGAGTTCTTTGGAAAAATAGTGCTTAACAGATCATGATTCCAGATGCTGGTGTATTCATGGTTCAGTTCGTTTTCACATTGATACGAGAGCATCACAATTGCTCGAGCAGCGGTTACTGAATTTCGTGGCTGAGGACGTAACAGACTTGAGCATACATGCTATGTTCTTTGCACTGCGACGTTTTTCAAATCTGTGATTCAGTTCTGATGAAGACGAGTGCTGCAATCCGCACCTGACGAATCCACACCTGATGAATCAACTTTGCGTTCAGGAGAAAGAGCTTCTTCGAGACAGGCTTGCGTTGTTGCATGAGAATGACAGACTGTGGCAGGAACTTGAGCAGACAAAAGTCGCCCTTGCAGTAGAGACGACTCTACGGAGGAACATGATTGCAGGTGCATCCGGTTCAGCCAGCCGTCGACCTGCCTCCGTCAGGTAGGTTTCATACATTGCCTTCATTGTAAGTTCCCATTTTGCCTTGGTGATTATTTGTCTATGCACGTAACTGTGCACTTCCTGCACTCTCAGTTGAGGTCAATTCCAGCATCTGACATCCAGGGTACAATTGTCAGCCCTGTATTTCGTTGCAACAAGCAAGATACGCTGACAGAAGTTATGAGATTTTTTTGCACACATTAATCTTCTTGCTGAATGTCATTGTGACTAGTTCCATTGCAGAAGCTTGCCAATGCATGTGGAGTCCCCTACACAGGATGAAAACGCATTACTGGACTCGCTAAAAAAAGCTGGCAAGAAGGCGAAGTCTGCAGTGAAGCGTGTTGGGTTGCAGTCTGCAGGAGGCTCACCGACTGCACCTGCCAACATCAAACTGGCAGCTCATACCGAATCTGCACATGACCCCTGTAGCACAGGTGCGCACTTCAGCTCCTAAACTGCAAGCTTTTTGCGGCTTACGCGGATGATGAAGATGCTTCCGAACGTTCCATTATGTTTGTGTTGGCCTATCCATTGAGTAGGAATATCTGTTGAGTACATACAGCTCGTAGCTTCGTGGCTTTCGTATTACTCGGCATTGATTCAAAACGCGCTGCCAATGTGTTGCGCCAACAATTACAGGCTCATGCAAAGCTTACTAGGTACAATAAGTAGTTTGTGTTGCTGCTGACTGATTTAGATTTGTTAGAACATTGGATCATGAATACTTATCATACATTGGGTTATTTTAATGCTTGCTCTTCATGCTTCATTTTGTGGCTTCAGTACAGCTGCACATGCAGATGACGCAGCACTTAATGTACGCGAGCAAGTGCAACGTGATCGACGCTCATCTGTCACTGCCAGTGTTGTCACTCGCATGGGATTGAAAGCAGGCTTGCTTGGTGCTTCCACCCCGGAGAAAGAGGCAGCTTCTGGGCCGACAAGCACACAGTGCCCAACTCCCGAGTTCTCGCACATTGCTGAACACGCATTGCACCAGCTGGATGAAGCTCATGCGTATGCTAGAGCTGCAGAGCTTCAGGAGAAAGCACTGTCTTGCAGACTTGACCCTGTGGCTCCTGCTGCTCTGGGCCTGACTCCCTTGCAGGGTAGCAAAGCACAAGCTAGATGCTCTCCTGGGCCATCCTCAAACTCAGTTTGCTTGAAGGATTCCGCCAAGAATCATCGACTCCATCTCGCACCTTCTGTGCCTGCAGCACCCTCCCGCAACAATACGATAGATCGACACAGCACGGCCCAGGTCACAGTGCCAGGTCTAGACATCGCAAAGGCTGGGACCTCTCAGGGTGTGGAGTGGAATGCTGGAATGCAACAGGTGCACTTTGACAGTTATGTTGAGCCACACACGTTCGATGTTGCTCCACCAGCTACCCCACATCCCAGCAAGGGCTTGCTCAATCCACCTTGTGATGTTGGCGCACCAGACAGCTCTTACAATCTGAATGGCGTGGACACAATGGTTCATATGGATCAGCAGCACCGGCAACAGGCACGAGATCACAAACTTCTCTATAAGCTGGAGATTTGTGGTATTCTAATCTCTTGCTGTCTTCATGTGTTGCTACTGAGTGACTGCGTAATGAGTGTGCTTTTTCCAACAGGAGTGTAGCTGTTATGCTGGGTACTTTTGTACTTGCTACACGCTGCAAGATTCTGAATCAAAATGAGGGCGAAGCATGCTCAATTTCTGTGCTGCAGAAGGCAAACAAGGCGATGCCTGTTTCAGCAGGCCACTCGCGTTTTTTCCTTGATAGATCAGAGTAGGGATTATGTATATACAGTCAAAAGCCTAGATTCTTAAATCGTTTGGTCATTTGTTAATCATTGTCAACACACCTGCAAAGGCATCCCATGCATACAGCAGTTTGACTACATGTTTGCCATCCTTATTTTTGAGGACTCGTAGGTGACTGGGAGAAACTCCAAACTTTTCTGCGGCTTGAAATCAATGGTCCTCTGATTAGAATAGCAGTAGTACCTGCCTGTGCTCGCACACAAGACCGTTTCACTCTCAAGGCTACATGCAGGTTACGATAGAGGCAGTGTCTCCCAGACATGGTTCTACAGTGCCCACAACTCCTCATCATTCTCATGGGTTTCTGCATCGCGGCTTTCGAGATGGCTCTACATCGTGTAGCAGCATGAATGTTCAGCTGGATGACGGCTCCAATCAGCACTCGCCTGACAGATCTGTGTCCTTCAAGGTTGCATGTGGTCGCAATGTATGCTCCGTGTCTACCCATCTCCCTCAATCTTGCATCAGTACAGAAGTTCTTGTCTGGATGTGATCGCTTCACCTGCAGTCTTTGAAGTGGCACAGATCATACACACTGAGTTTGGCCTCTGATACGCACCATGTTCATCTGCTGTGGTGTTCACGTCAAAATCATATGAAAGGTGCAGTGGGTTCGCAGGTAACACACTCAGGTCATTCCGAGCAGGGCATCGATGGCCCCGGAGCCATGCGCTGCCTTGACCGTTCACCAGGCTGCACACCTGTCGTTGGAGGCACTCCCTCGGCTCGAGTGCGAATGCAATCACGTCCAGGACATGACAACTTCGCCCCCTTGAAGTCATCCACAGCATCGCCTGGTGGAACGCCACACGCACGCGGCCAAGGCCGCTTGCCGCATGTACGAGTGTGCCCTGTTGATGCTGCCGGTCATCTTGAGTTTAACCCCATGCGATGTGGCACTTCCAGCCCTGGATGCACGCCCCTTCCATCCACACCCCAGAGTGACTCCACTGAATTTGGTATCCCCGCAGCTGGGGGGGACAGGGAATGCGAGAGCACCTGGTATGTATCTAACAACCTCCGTGAAGGTTCTATGTCGAGTCAGACTGCAGAGGTTCCTGCGCTTGGCATCCCTGTAGAGCGCCGCACGTCCCCTTCTGAATCTCAGGGCACAGACCGCACCGGGCACATGCACATGGTCGTAGTTGGTCACGGTGATGCTGGCCTTCCGGACATTGGCAGCCACCATCTTATTCCGTGCAGCACTGGTTTAAACGGCACCAGGCGCTCCGTATCAATCGTGTGCGAGCGCAAGAATGATGGTTTCTGCCCTTTAAATGCTGGAGACCGCTCGCCAGGGCACACACCTGCCACCCCTGGCCTGCTCGTCACTGGATCCCGCAGCGATCCCCACGTCCGGTTCATGTCCTCTTGCCATGACGACTTCAACCCCCTGACTTCGAGCAATTCCCCCGGGCACACGCCTCACAGCTGCGGTTACGCTACGTTTGCTGCCACAGCAGGAGGCCACACATGCGGGTCAGATGCTGGAGGTCCTTTTGTGAGCGTTGATGCCCAGCGCCATGTGTCCATCTGTGCAGATGTAGCACCCCATGCCGACAACTTCCATCCCTTGAGCTCTGATACCCGCTCTCCAGGCCACACACCACGTCTTTCTGTATCTCACGGTGGTAACGTGACCCTGGTGTGTGCACCTGGCCATGATCATTTCCATCCCATCAGATCTGACAGTCACTCCGCTGGCAACACACCTCGGTACTGCCCCACTGAAGCACAGACAGGTGTGCTCTGCAATGCCATCTTACCGTGTCCTGTGTGCTGATAGCGGGCATGATGACAGCTGGCAGCAAGGTGATAACCTGTGTGAAAGTATACAACCATATATCTTTCCTATGTTGATTTAAAAATGTTATGTGGGAGATCAAGGGTGTTAGAATGTATCCAAGTCTTCTTGCTGACACAATTGCATCATTGCCCACAGGCCGCAGCGTAAATCTCCATGTCCATATCAATGCACCATCAAGTCATGACAGCTTCAATCCCTTGCATGATGGGACGCAGTCGCCAGGCCACACACCCTACTACCCCCAGCAATGGCCACCCAGCGTTGAAGCTGTCCCCGCAGATACTTTGCATGATTCACACGAAGCTGCTGCGGACAAAGCTGCGCTACCTGCAGACCATCCCTTACTGAATGGCTCAGTTCCTACACGGCCCCGTACATCCCGCGGGCGTCGTCCAGGAGAGAGCTCTTCAGCACATCAGAACGGTGTGTTTTAATCTCACACAGCAGCATGGATACCCAGACTGTCCAGGCTGCCGGAGGCTGCACATGCAGCGCCTCATCTCACTGCATTTGTGTGCCTGGTTGTCAGCATGTTTCACCTGTCTGGGATACAACCCTGGTGTGGAATCTGACAGATGTGTTTCAGGTCTTTCCAATGGAATTCAAAGCCACTGCGTCCCAGTGCAGCCAGAGAATGAGTCTCAAGTGTGGGCGGAACCTGCAACTAACAATGAGGTACCCGTCACTATCCCTTCCCGTCTCTTCTGCCGCAAACACCTGGATCCTGAACGAACCTGAACGAATCATAGCAACTATTACTTTTTGAAGCGAACGCCGATCACTGTTAATTGCGTGCTTGAACACTATTGCAGGTGACACAGGCGTCTAAAAGACCCAGTAGAAAAGGTCAAAAGTAGTCTGCTTTTCTCAGCAGAACTGAAAAACCTTTTCAGTGCAGGTGCCTCCGGTTGACGTAAATGCTGCATCAGAGTCTTTGCCAGTCTCAAGTGATGGCACAACCCTTCCAACATCAGTCCGGGATGCTGCAATGAAAGCCCTTCAATCCTCAGAGTCGGTACGCCGCCGTCTGGTGAGCACAGTTGACGACTCTGATAGCATCAGAAGAAATAGCCAAGGCAAGCGCCACTGCGCGGCCCGCTCATCAGACCGCCAGAATGCACCAGCAAACGGGACTGCAGCCTCTGGGTGCAGCAGCAACACCAACCTGCAGTGGGTACCTGGTGTGCTTCGTCCGGCAGAAGATCAAACTTACCCTAACACAGAGGAGTCCCAATGTGCATCCATGCTGCTCAATGTGCCATCTGATGTTCCGAAGCGCCCATCACTACACCCCCAGAGGACCTGGAACGCATCGAGGCCAGCAACAGCGCCTGTTTTTGGTGAAGACTCGCCTGCAGAGCTCCTTGGCTTGTATGGCAAGCAAGCAGCGCTGAATGGTGCCGCTTCCAGCTCTCAAGGCAGTCAGAAGACCTTGGACGCTGGCGGAGGTATGGATCAGCACATGGAATTCCGCCCCCCTAGCAGCTCGCAACAGTATGAGAGTGTGAACTGCGATGGTGCAGTTCAGAGCCACGCACTGGACTCTCTGGCTTTGCCGGGAATGCCATCTGCTTTGAATTCTGACAGAGAGGTGGACATGGCTACAGGTGGAGCTGCCAATCCCGCGCCGACTGACAGGGTGGCAGGACCGAGTACACAGCAGATGTCATCTGCAGTACGCAGGTCAGTTTCAATAACAGAAAAATGGTTGGCGCCATCTGACAAGAGGAAGAGTGGCGCAGGCTCAGGTACAGCTGCCACCTCTTAGTGTTGCACAGGATACGTTGTGCCAATCATTCCTTGCCGTCTCTTCAATTACTCCACATCAGTGAATATGCTCAAGAACCGTGATGTCACGTCAATGCCAGAACGTCATTGTTTGTGCAGATTCGTTTGCATTTAACGCTGCTGGGCGCCCATCATCACAGTCTGTGCAATCTGTGGACGATGTATTTGGCTTGCCACCACGCCATCCTACGCTTTCAGACGTTGTTGAGATCCCTAAGGGCTCCCCCACACGCACCAGTGCGTCCTCGCCTGCACGTGGGCACAGAGGCTACAGAGGCTGCATTCGCGATCGAGGCAACTGTGGCCTTGTCATGCAGCGACTGCCCGTCCGGAGCATGCGTGAGTGTGCACATGGCTCATGCAGTTCCCGTGCCACCTCTGAGTGTGGTGCACAGCACTAATTACAGTAGCATGAACTGGTTCACCCTTACTGGACCAATGTGTCCCGGACGTTGCATCTATTGTTGTGAACATGCCTGAGTATCGTGTAGTGTGCACTTGATTGGCAGTTCGCACCTCCAGCAGCCAATTTCGTACCTGATCCGAAAGACTGGATGTCAATTCTGTCATTGAATATGGTCTTGTCCCCAGGGACCACTCCTCGGCAAAGCTCTGTTTTTTGGCATGATGTGACGCCTCGCCCGCCTCGTGAGCTGTGGCAAGGGAGCCTACACGTGGTGTCTACATTTAGGACCTCGGGGTTTTCATGTGTGTTCCTCAACTCAGTTGCACAGCATTGTTTTTGTGCGTTGACAGTGCTGAGGTCACACTTGGTGCCTGCAGCTGCGGTTGCAGTTGCTAGCATGCCCATGTATTGTTGTGAAACATGTGAGTAGAGTAGTACTGGAGGAGAGTTCCTATATACACACCATATGCTCGTCAAAGCGCTGAGAGGGTTCCGGAATATTCACAACATGTGTGTGGTTCATGCACTGGAAGACAGTGACGATCTTGAGCATGTCAGGTGCTCCCTGGGCTCCGCTTCTGCCTGATTTGCAGTGTGAGAATGCAAGCTCATGAGTGCATCAACATGGATTTCTGCCAGCAGTGTTTCCCCTTAAAGGCTGGGCCTCAGATGTACGAATGAAAGTATGGTTGGTATGGAGTGGGTCAGCATTCAGAGTACAGAAATAAGAGCCAATGGGCCCCCCAAGTGAGAACTGTATAGTTTCTGCCAATCATAGTGGGGCTTGTAACAGGAGATGCCATCTGGTTTCCGTTCCCATGCTCTGTGCAATGTCCCTGAATGTATGTCACCGTTATGCATGTTCTTCTGAACAAGAAGAAAGTGCAAAATTGTTCGGGGGCAATGCCATATTCAATGAGCTTGGCCGCGTGCCAATTGGCAGAAAAATACCAACTGATCCCGTGAATTCTAGGGGGGCAATACCAGAAGTCCCTCAGCTGACACCCTACAGCACTACGCGAAAATGCGGCAGTCTCCACTGCAGACTGAATCACCACTGAACCCAGGACGTTCTGAAACAGTGAATGAATGCTCTTCAGGTCCGGTCCAACACCAAGTACAGGCTGTATTTAGAGCACTCCCCAGATCAGAAATTCCAGTATAATTTCCAGTGGCGCAGCTGTGGAGTGCATGACGGGATCTGTCTGTCTGGGCTCCTCTTGCACAAAGGCTCAACAAACAAGAGTTACAAGTTACTGCTCAGTATCCATGGAGCGAACACTCTCTTGTTATGCTTGCTTCAATCCAAAAGGCTCTTTCCATGAAGATGTAAAAACACATTGTCTGCACCTGGAATTCCATAGGGATCCATGGAACCCGAACAATGCATGTGGCTGTGGACGAAACCTCGCGTGGCTGCAGACGAGGCCTCCTGGTGGGATGATGCTTGTTGTTGTAGTTGGTAATGCCAGTGCTTCCATTGCTGTTTGTGCCATCACGCCTTCCACGCTCGTCACCGTGCACCGGATCATGCTGACGAGCCTGCTCGTGACAAACAGTACCATCCTTGCTCAAGTCCCCGCTGATAGCTCCTGTACAACTTAGCAGTGACACAATGTTTCCCTTCCCAAACTTCATGGGTAACAGCTTCCAGTCTCAGCTCGAATCCAGCTTGGTCCGATCTGGCCCACGCGCTCTAGCGTACGCCGAGTCCAACAAGTTTGCGATCAAGCAGCAAATAATTACAGCGCACCAGGTGTGTACATGCTGCAATTGCCATGTGCTGCTCAGTGGAACGACGGTGGTTGGTTCATTGCCTAATTCCCAGCACTTGTGATGTCTCAAGCACACATGATTGCGTCCTTCAGGCCTATCCTTCAGGTTCGTACTATTCAAGAGGTGTACTAGAAACTTGATTCTGCAGGACAGCCGATATGCAAATTTGAAGATTAAAGAGCTGGACCATAGAGTTGGCGCGGGCAGGTACGCAATCGCAGAGTATGTTTTAATATCCATTCCAGGCTGCAGACAACTACAAAAGATATGCTATTTTGTACCGTGGCTGCGCCTACTATGGACTCATGGGCCGAAACCAGTGCAGGAAGGTGTTGGCTCTAGAAGGCACCATCCCAATGACACACCAGGTGCGTGCATCCGCGTCTGCTTGTGTACAAGACTCTGATGAATGCTCAACATAGGTTGCGCGTCACTGCCAGCTCTGAGGCACCTTGCGTGTGCAGAATGGCCAATTCCACATCCCTGTTGAGGTCATCCTCCCACCAGACTTTCCAATGGCAGCGCCAGAAGTATATGTCCGTCCCACCGCAACGATGGTTGTGGCTGAGAACCATCCGTTCGTGGAGGCGTCATCAGGCGCTGTCAACACACCTTCGATTGTGGCGTGGACATACCCACGATCCAACCTGACATCGTGTCTCACAGAGCTCTCTGCAGAGTTCGGCACACAGAGTCCTGTTTACGCGCGTCCAGCCAACAGCCCTCGTCCGACACCTTGTCAGCAATCATCTGTCAGCTCATTCCCATCTCCAAATCCATACTCTTCACCCACACAGCAGCCCACCCAGAGCGGCTACACCCCAATTCCTGCCAATCCAGCAGCGGATCAGAACCCCTACAGCACAGAACCGCCAAATCCGTACATGACCAACCCGCTTCGGCCAAGTGCAAACCCTACCCCGCAACCCGGGCCTCCAAACTCATCCATGTTTCCAGGGTACCCCCCAGCAGCGTCTGGGGGGGGCAGCGGGTACCCCCCTGCAAATCCCTACATCTCTGCGGCGCCAGGGCGAACAGGGGGTGCAGCAGGGCCCCCGAACCCGTACGCATATGGCCCGGGTGTAGCGGCTGTGGCGGCAGCGCAGGCGGCGGCAGGGGGGGCTCCCAACCCACGACCTCCGGACAAAGCAGCAAGTTTGAATGAGTTCCGGCATGCTGCAATACAGAGCCTTTCAACCAGGCTAGTGAAGTCGATAGAGCAGAGTGAGCACCTCATCGGGGACGACACCGACAAGCTGCTAGAGCAGACCCGGCTAGTGGAGGAGAATCGCAAGGTGTGTTGCAGGGATGTGCATGACCCTATATATTTCTACATTTATGTCTTCACTGTACTACAGCTCAAATAACGGAAGTGAAGCCTGGTCTGTCCTATACTCCTGTAGCGATACAGTCCAGCCCCGATTTGTCGGGCAGCTATGTCCCCTAGAAAAATTCAGATGTATGTTACCGCCCAACGAGTATGTAGTTCGGACTGAACGCGAAGGTCGCTGTACTCGATGCGGCAGGATGCGTTAAGCGTCGTTCAATGCTGTATTGCATGAATGTGAGGTACTTATTCAATTATTTGCCGTTGTGAAGCGTTGGTAGGTTTATTAGTGCAGTACCTGGCGGGGACAGCGTGGTTTTCGTTTGAGTTTATCCGACGAACAGATACGTTTTTTGTTTTTATGCTTCATAACGAGGGTCTGAAGAACGAAGACAATTCTGTATGGGAAAGCGTTTGCACCCCTAAGGAACTAAGAAGAAGCCGTCGTACAGTGTAAAACAAGCTATTGTAAGTCCAAAGAATCTAGAGTAGACTGTGTGCGGAAATCTGTTGGAAGATATAGGTTCTGTCATATGCCGATGCTGTTTGCACCGTATGAAGAGCGTGTGCAGGATGATGAAGCACAGCAGGTGTTCCTTACGTTGTTTGGTCCTTCCACCGCATATATACTACGTTTCAACTGTGAATCTAGCAGGCAACAGCCAGTTAAATGTTGTGGCGTTGTCACGTGCCCTGGGTGCCCTCCAGCACATGCATCACCTCCTCCTTGGCCAGGTCAGCTAGGGAGGTCTGCAAGTAGCAGCTCCTCAGCCTCTACAGCTCGAAGAGCTCCAGTCCTCATCCTATCATTCTCAGGCCGCTACGCCATCTCTTGTGCTCGGCTAAAGTGCAACCTGCCCCTGAGCCTGTTCAAATTCTCTCAGACACAGACAAGTTGCGTTCTGCATCATACAAGGTGCTTTGCATTGATAAATATTTGCATTGCTGCCCGTGCCGCATGCGGAGACTTGGCACTTGACACGGTCTGCCTTACCCTGGATTGGTCAATCAGCCTCACTATCAATATCAACCACATCGCGTTTCTTGAAGCCGCCATGATGCTCGCAGCTTCCAGACAGGAGAAGCAACATTGATATACTTTGTGTGTGTTGATGGGTTCAGCAGCATTCGTATTGGCCTGCTATGGGTGTGCAGACGCGGCCTCAGTTGACATCATATCGTTCAAGATTGCGGGGCTACAGAGTCAATCCTGTAGTCTCAAAACCGAATGCCACGTGCACGATGATTATGGGCCTCGTTATACTACATATAGGCTATGTATAGAGTATAAATGCATGCCCACTTCGTCCTCGGCACGCTCGACCACTGCTCTGTTACCGCCAGAGAGAGCATTTCCATGATGTTTTTTCTTTCGAACACAGTGGGAGCTCAGTGCATCTGTCCCCCCCCCCCCCCCCAATACACACACACACAGATTGATTGTGTGTGTACTTAGGATTTGTGCCTGCGGGCCGAGTGATCGCTGGTTCGAGACCTATCGTCACCTTTTGGTTTCTACTTTTTAACACACACACACACACACACACACACACACACACACACACACACACACACACATCACCACACTGACCGCTGTGCCAACAACCCGCACTGCCGCAGTGGCACGGTTGATGTGCACAGAGTGTGGGGCTTGACTGCACTCAGAACTGCAACAGTGGGTCATCTCTGTGCGCAGGTGGTTGCAGATGCTTGCTCAGAGAAAAAAGCCGAGCTGCGCACTCTCGAGCGCAACATCACTGCTCTGTCGTCCACCATCCAGGCGCTGCATGGCTGGATCGACGCCAACGAGTCCAAGGTTGCCACCATGCCAGACTCACTGGCCCCCTCAGATGTGATCGTGCCTGTCGATGACCTCAGCAGGCAGGCCATGGCCGCACAGGTGTTTCCTGCCCCTCACCTTCCCATGGAGCAGGCAGATAATGAGCGTGATCGCAGCTGGCAGATAATGCGAGTGATGATAGGTGGATACAGATATAGTAATGAAAGGTGGACAATAAGAGGGTAAGACCTCGAGTAACAGTCCGACCTGACCAGGAAGCAAGCCCTGCCTCTGTACGTAGCTCTGCGGTGTGCCGGGAACGGTGGTGCTCGGGTGTGTCCTGCAGCGGCAGCAAAGCGGGCGAAGCGGCTGACAGGGCACGTGTGGGCGTGCAGGCAGAGGATATGGCAATAGAGGAGTCTTTAGAGATCCTGCAGGAGGCGCTGAAGGGCCGTGCGGCCGACCTGGAGGTCGTGATGCGCCTGGGCAGGGAGCTGGCGCAGCAGCAGTTCTACTGCAGGGCGGTGGGCGCGCATCTCCAGCAGAAGCAGCGCGAGCGGCATGCCGCCCACTCCCACGAGGCGCCTCCGCAGGCAGGCGTGCTGCTGCCGATGGGGGATGCCTGGAGCCGTGTTGCGACTTACCACCCCTGAGGCCACCTCTAGGGGGGGGGGGGTTCCCCAGCTTCACTTGCACTGCCACTGCAGGGTGGCTGGTCTGTGGTTACTGCTGATGGATGATTCAGAAGTAGGAGGTAGTGATGGTGTCACATGGGACATCAGATCCCGCTTTGTAACAGGGGACTGCCACGTTGCCATGCTGCTGTTGGAACAGACATGCAAGGATGGCTGATAGTGCGTACTCTGCTCTGTTTGTTGTGGTGGCCTCTGAGCCAGGGTCTGCCACGTGACACACACCTCAGCTCCAGGGCTACCAGTGGTCTGGTTTGATATGAAATGCTGGCTCAGGCACGCCGCCTTATGGTTCAGTGTGCTTCGGCTGTAGCAGGTGTTCTTCGGTTGTCTTGATTGTAACAGAAACTCGGATGGCCAGCAGTAATTACTCCCAATGTCAGCCTTCACACAAGGCACTACACTGTCACACACATTGCCAGTACGTAATCACTGCAAATCAGCTATATCAGGCACTGCAGCAAGCAGAGGCTTGTGGCTGACGCACTCCATACCTCCACTGCTGTTCCCTGTTTCCTTGGAACAGAAAGAAAGACATCAACAATGCTGCTTTGGCGCATGTGATGACATCCAGGTGGTGCTGGCCAGCGATGCTGCGGCAGCTCCACACAGGCCATGCCAGGCTGCCTTGCAGATGCTGCGGAGAGGCTTTGATGATGAGGAGGGTGACACACCACAGGCAAGCCACCTTGGCGGCTGCGCAGCCCACTTCTGTGGCCCACATACTCTGTGCTGCCATGTATTTCGTTGTGCTGAAGTGATAGCGCTTGCTGCTTGTGCCTGTCTGTCTGTCCCGCATCGAAGTGTGTGCTGCACGCGGGTCTTACATTACTGAGCCTACACCTGTCATGCATGTTGGGCGAGGAGCCTCTGCTTCCCGTTGAGGTGCGCTGTTTGTCAGGCGTTGGAGTTTTAATCGTGACCCTTTGCACGTGGCAGCATTGATGTAACGGGGGCACTGGCATCGAAAACAGCGGAGGCAATGTGCCTGCCGCGCATGATGGTCTGCCCACGAGGAGCAGCAGGATGGCATGCACCCTCATTCAAGGCCGAGGCTGACAGGAGGCGTTCAGGTGCAGCGCACCCTTGCAAAGAAGCGTTTTCTGAGCAAGTGTGTCATCGAGTTCCTGGGCTCTGGTCAACCGTTTCAACTATGTGAAAGTTACAACGATATCGTTTGTCACCATCAACTCTTACACCTGAGAATACACTCCCTCGCGGCAGACCATGAAGTATTATTACAGGGTATAAAACAACTAACAGATCTATGCCTTCTGGGCAGAAACTGCTCTGCCTCTAGTCTCTAGCACCGTTATGTTGAAGATTGAAGTGTAAATAAAAAAAGGTGTGTAAAGTTGCAGAAAATCGAAAAAGGAAAGAAGCGAATCGTAGACATCGTATTCTGTACACTACCCAGCCCCTCAAGCTCGCCGATAGCGCTCACGAACACTGCAATACACACCGGAGGCGTATGCCCCTCCTCCCTCACTCCTCGGAGTGCCTAGGCCCATTCCCTTTGGGGTTGACGTGATCCTTGATACTTTTTTTACGCTACGGCAATACGTATAACAGCACGGCGACTGAGTAGCGCCCCAAAGTCACTCGCTGCGGCGGCAGTTGGCCACTAGTTGGTTGCAGCGGAGGATGCGGGTCACCTGCAGGTGCCAGCTGCAATGTCGCGGAGCATGCGGGTGCGCTGCTGTCTGCTGTTGCGTACACGTTGCCCCACATACCCTGCGTCCGGTTGGAAGCAACTCATGCGGAGCTTGCGGGCGACGCTACTGGCGGGCGGTGAGTGCGGAATGCACGTCTTCAGCACAAGCATGGCAGAAACTGCCGCAAGCTCTCGTTCCGATGGGGTTTCCAGTGGCGTTGGGCGCGCCACGTGCGAGCTGCTGTCCAATGCTTCCTTGACCACTGCATGCACATGGTACACTGTCTCGGAGGCCGCGGAGGACGAAACGTCTACAAACAACGTTAACGACGGTCAGTGCTTGAAGGACACTGGCCAGATCAATAATTTGAGGTACGAACCAATAAACTTTCTTCACAAAGTTCGTTCACAAACTGAACAGTTGGCAATGGAACAGAAGAGGTGATTACATCGACAAGGGCGACGGAACAGAAGATAACTCGAACAGTAAAGTTTCTTCCAGTCTTATCGATGTAATATATCGTTAAGTTTCTTCTGGGCGACCTCTAGAATCTGAGTTTGAATTTCGCGGGAGTTTGTGTTGATTCATTATGAGAAATTCAGTTGTGACCTTCCGACTTCCACTGCGCACGCACACGTGCGCACACCCTACAGGAACGACCATCGCCGAACATCACGCCACAGGTTGACATGGCATTTACTTGCTTCCCCCATTTGCAAAGCTATAATTTATTTATTTACTGAAAGCATGTGTGGTCTGCATGCATTGCATCGTGCATCAATGATGTATCACAGGTATTGAGACGAACAAACGCACCTTGCGGCGAATGGCCCACATCACCATCTTCTTCCATTCGTTCGCACTGTGCATGAGCCTCAACAAGTTGTCCTCTGTTGCCCTCCAGCACGCGCCGGTCAGAGAATTGTAGGGGGGTGCATTTGGTGCCACCTGCTTTCAAAGTGGGTTGCAGATGTCCCGCATCAGTCTGTCCGGTTTGCGGTGAGACAGGCGCAGACGCTTTTCTGTTTGTGCCCGTGGCAGTCTTCCTACTATCCGCAGTTCGCTCACCTCCGACAAGGTCATTTGCAATTGAGCGAAGCATGCGTGTCCTAGGTCGACTGGATCTGTGCACATCTGCACCGTTCTGCCCTGTCCAGGTTGCCGGCCTCGGCAGCTTGTGTGCATGCATGTTAGGTTCGACACGGGCAACATGCAACTGAGCATGCGCTGCACCGTGTTGCCCAAACAGTAGCGTCCGCGGCGGGACACTATTACGGCCCATGGTGCACATCTTGCCCGATTGCGACAACGTGCCACGATTTGGCAACCGTTTCTGCTTCTTGCATGACAACAACCCATTGCGCCTACGCGCAATTGAAAGTGAGCCCTGCGTATCCGCACGTACAAGACTCCCCCCTCTTGAACGCGTGGATGGGCGTGTGAATTCGATTTGCGTTTGACGTGGTGCACCGTAGAACATCATCAGGACGTTCAACGCGGACCGTGCATTTGCTGCATGATCGACATGTTCGTGCATATCCGTGTTGACACTGCGCTTGATCAACTCTTTGGCAGCGCTATCTAGCCTCAGCTTTTCAGCGTCGTCTGCTTCATCCCACACCTTCCCAGTTCGAGCAACCGCCGCCCACAGCCCCCCCCGCCTCAAGCTCTCTACTATGCAAACTTTCCAGCTGCAGAAATCGTCAGATGGACACATGGATCGTGTCAAAGGAGTTTGTCCGAGGGACTGCCCAGAACTGGGTTGCACGGTCATTGTCTCGAACATTCTATCCGCAGACACCCACAGACTACGTGTACGCAGAATCCTGCAGCAGACTTCTGTTTTCAACCAGGTTTCAACCGATACAATGGCAAAAGAACCGAATGCTGGAGATAACCTGGAAGCGACATGCGGAAGGCCGCAGTGCATCGCCCTTTTATACCTGTGGCTGCACGCCCAGTGTTTGGAATGCAAACGATACCTGGAAGAATTCGCCGTCGGCCGATCTCGGCGTCGAACCTTCCAGATCACGCACCCTAATCATTCCCTCGACTTGTCATGTGCAGTCTCATGTTATGTCGTAAACAGATCGTGATTTCCACAATCTAATTGTCCATCTGGGATCCGCACCTATGCACAGACCGTACGTCAAGTGCTGCCGCTCGTCCAACGCGATGTCGCTCGCTGCGTCGCAGACAGACAGGGCGCCGCGCTGCTGGATGGGTTCTCGGCCCAGCCAGATGGCAAGCGCGATGCCGCGCGATTGCG
>JAUMHD010029595.1:0-26843 GCA_032359135.1 Ulvella scutata | reverse complement strand
CCTTGCGGAGCGGGATCAGGCGGCTGGCGCGAATGCTCTCCCATGCTGGCAGTGATCCCCCCAGCACAGCGTTCACACACACACACACACACACACACACACACACACACACACACACACACACACACACACACACACACACAGCTGTGAACATACATTCCATAGCTGTGCTTGTTTGTGTTGGGCATAGCTGGAGGCTTGCTTCCTGGCACTGTGTGGTTCGCAACTGGCTCTGCAGTCAAGTGTGTCGGCCACATCCCCACACACCCGACCCTGGTCTCAAGTCACAGACCCGCATGCGTCGGATACCTCCTGAAGCCACTTCTAACCGTGCCTGTCAAGGAATGCCATTGCAGGGATCACTGTTTCTGCTCTCTGTTCTCATGCATGGAGTGTATTTCTGTCCCAGGCAAGATTTTCTGAGACCCTAACAAGCGCATGACAGGCTGGGGTGTGTGTGCAGCACAAGTACACCGCGTTCCTGGGCACGCGCTCGCGCGCATCTTTCGACTCGGAGGTGCCTGTGCCGCTCGGGCCTCACGCACCGGGCGCCGCACCTGCCGTGGAGGAGGGCCACGCGCCTGTGTCCAAGCGGCGGAGGAACTCTCTGGCCGGCCTCGCACAAGCGGCCGTGGCTGAGGGGGAACCCGATGAGTCAGCAGCCTGCAATGCGGACCTCCTCGCCGAGCACACCGCCGCCTGCCAGCTACAGCAGCTGAAGGAGAGCGCAGGTCAGCCTCTCCCCCCAGTCCTGCTGCATGACACAATTGCATAACACAACTGACAGCCTGCTGTCATGGCGTTAGATGCATGCGTTCCATGCATCTGGTTCCTCATGCAAGTATGTACCACATGCATGTATACTGATTCGATGTCGTCGTTTGTACCCGATTTGCAGATGTGAAGCGGGGGTTTCTGATCATGTGGAGCAGGTGCAGGGCCGCCCGCATTGGAGGGGGAGGCGTCACCGGGGGTGGGGGCGGCGGATGCTGCGCCGCGAGCATGCACGCCGCCCAAGCAGCCAGGCTCAGAGACCGACCCTGCACCGCAGAGCACTGCGCATGCATTGCCATCCCAAGCGCACATCCTCGAGCTTGCACAACACATGTCTCCTGTGTCCGCAGCAACGCCGCACACCTCCCCTGCGCCCGCGGCCACGCCGCGCACTGCTCCAGTGGCACAATCGGCGCCTGCGACAGACACATGCATGCCCCCTGCAGCACCGCACAGTGCTCCTGCAATGCCTTCCGGAGCCGCAGCTCAGGACGCAGCCCTGGGAACCCCTGGGGGTGCCAAGAGGGCGCTGAGCGCGGGCGCCGCTGCTGCCGTCGCAGTTGCGCTGCCGGCCTCAGACCACACACCCACAGGTGACGGCGGCAGCCCGCTGTTGTCACAGAGTTCCTTCCTGGAGTATCTGAGAGTCAGCAGCCAAGGCCCGCAGGCACCGGCCAGTGGTGAGGGGGGTTCCTTGGTGGTGCCGAAAGCAGAGCCGCAGGTTCTCCGCGACCCCCCAGCCACACTGGCAGCAGATACCAGCATTGCCACCTCGCAGCCGTGCTCCACGCCGCTCGCAACGAATTTCGACAGGCAGCCAGCTTGCAACACGTTCCAGGAGCCCCTGCCTGTTAGCTGTGCCGCGCTCCCCCTCCCCTTGCTTACCGCAGACCGGGCAGGGGGCACTGCGGACCAGCACATGGCAGGCCAGCCCGCCGCTGAAGGCAGCTTGACGGTCGGTATAGACTTGGGGAAGCCCCCGCTGCTGAGCCCGGTACTACCACTTTCTGCAGGTGCTGTGGCTACCGGGGGCGCAGAGCACGCTGCTGTGCAGAACTGTGATGGGCAGGGCCCGCAGTCGCAGGGGGACCAGGAGGTGCGCAGCGGGCACACCGACGGCGGCCTTGTGGGGGCTCTGGGCGCCGACGCCGTTCTGGCTGCGGCGCTGCGCGCGGCTGCGCAAGGGGAAGACATCCCGCAGCAGGAGCGCAAGCCAGTCGCAGGGAGGGAGGGGGGCGGCGGGGAAGGGGGGCAGCCTGCCGCTGGCAGCTGTGCCGCCGCGGCTGTGGCCAGCCACCGGGAGGGCATCGCGGACGAGACATGCATGGAGGCATCATGCATCGAGACTCCTGTGCAGGCCCCCATTCCTGAGCATGTCCTAGAGCAGGTGCAGCACATTATGTCACGCCACAAGTACAGCGTGCTGCGGGTGCTGCCTGGCGGGCAGGCGCAGCTGCTGGCAGAGCTTGCGAAGGGCAAGCAATTTGTGTACTTCTCCCCCTTTGAGGTGGAGCAGATGATTGTCGTTGAGAAGACCCCGTCCGAGTCCGACTGAGGGGGCTGCTGCACCTGACCGCATGCATGCACTTCTGCGTGCATGCTAGGAAATTCATACAACTGGTTTGTGCTGTAGAGTTTAATTGTGGAATGTGCAGTGACACCCTGTGCTTGGGAGTGCCTTGCGCATGGTGTGGAGATGGTGGAGGCAGATGCTTGGTTCTTGGTTCCTACTGGCCAAACTAGCCTGCGGATAGTGCTGCTTTGCACGAGATTAGTTTGCATTGAATGTTGCGGGGGAGTACTGGGGCTCGATGTGCCTGAAGAAGCCCAACAAATTGATAATTGATGTGACCACCTGGTTGAGTGTTTACAGAGTCTTGCGATCATACATGCAAGTGTGGACATCATGTTTTTTCGACCAGTACGCATGATGTAACATAGTGCGGCTGACTGGAAAGCTCGCCAGCATGAGCCCTGGGCGTTTGGGGCTTTGTCTGGCACATCGTGTGCAGTACGTCCGCAGTGGTTGGTGACGGCCGCATCTCTAGAGTTTCAGAGCACGGGAACAATTTTCGTTCTCGCTTGTTCCCGAAAATGGGTCTTCTTGGACAGCCATGGCACATGTGCGCAGGTTGAACGGACCTACTTGCTCATGCACAGTCTGAAACAAGGAATTCGCGCGTGAGAAGCTCCAACTTCAAGACTTCGAGCTTGCAATGATGATGATATAACGCAGTTCGATTCAGAGCTTGACAAGAATAGGCTTCGGCTCCCCGGTACGGAGTATGCCAATGCTAGAGTTGTAGTATGGAGGGCCAGTCCGCACACAGACTGATGGTCACTATTCAGTGGAATAGATGTACACGAATTTGCACTCTTGCAACAAATATGAAATGCTTGCACAGCGTGATGGGGCTGCAAATCTGTGTTGGGCAGTAGGTCAGGTCTCAGACAATGTGGTTGAAGATGAAAGGAATGTTGTGAGGCGGTCCAGCTGTTTCTCTATGATAGCACATGCACTGTCCGCACGGTAAGCGTCATGAAGAAGATCATCTGCCTGGCTGCCGTTGGAACGTTTTCGTTGTGGCTTCTTTTGGCCAGCACGTTTGCAGTGCATGACCAGGTGGGCAGCACGTCTCAGAAGGAATCCAGGCCGCAATTTCAAAACATCAATGACCTTGGCCGACGGTTCGGAACAGCTTCAGATTCTGTGGACTCCAGGCACTCAGAAGCAACAGTGCGCCCTGCCTCTGCTCCAGCAGCAGCGTCGCAAAATCCTGCCCACGGATACTTACAATTACAATTGTAAGATGTCTTGAGAATCGGAACATCTTCGTAGCAAATCCAGGGCGCGTAGCAGGGTATGTTAGTGGACCGATTCTATGTTGGGGTATCCATAGGCAAATGGTTCCACAAAAAGGGCTCCATCAGCACGTTCATCTGCAGAAAATCACAGTGGAAGATGTTTTAGCACAATCTTCACGGATCCTGGCTCCCGTGCTGCATGACCCGATCACCATCCCGTGTGGGAAGGCAGATGAAGGTGGCAAAGTGCTGGCTGTTGCCAGTGCGCCACACAGTATGCTCCCACCTGGCTCCTATCGAATGGATTTCCAGGAAACGTCACGTGGAGGTGATCAGGTGGCAGCAGCATCGTTTGTGGGCAGCCACAGGCCCCATGCTGGAGGGCAGGCTGGCAGCATAGCAGGCATGGCAGGACCACTGGAGTGGTGCAGCGCTGCAGACAGCGTCACCACCAGCGGCCTCACCAGCGCCACAGCCAGCATGAGCTGCAAAGGAGAAGCACAGGCACGCCACATCAGCAATCCTGCATGCATGCACATCCGTCCAGAAACCGTTCATAGCTTGCTATCAATTCAGCAGCATTCGTAATCCCTACTGATGCTAATTTGTTGCCTTCTGGTTTGTAATGTATAAATCTTTGCCTGCTGATTTCCGTACTGGCGCCGAAGGTTGGAGAGGTGCCTGTTCCGCGGCTGGGTTGTAAGCAAATGGCGAGAAAAACCCATCGCTCCAATACATAGAGATGCTCTCGTACCCGGCAGAAGGCGAGACAATGTGCATAACATCCCCCCCCCCCTCCCCTCCCCCTACCGTAAACAAGTGTCCTATCCAAAAATACTGCTGCCAATATCTAACAGGCTTCCAGACATGTTCAGTACGTAGCGTGCTCCAATGTATAGCGCCAGTACGGCAGTCATGCTTGTGGCTTCAGGGACCGTCTGGGGTCATTTTGTACAGCCTGCATGGACCAACCCAGCAAGCACGCACCTGTGGGTCCCACACTGGCATGCTGCAACACCCTGCTAATAACATGTTCAGCAGCTGTGGCCGTGCAGGGCATGCTGTTCATGGCCATTTCTGACGCGCCCCCTGCGCATGCATGTGAAGGAGGGCAATCGGGCGCCGCTTCTGCAGCCACTGGCACCTCGCAGGTGCGCATGTGGCTACCAGTGCGTCATCTGCAGAGGCCTGCGCCGTAGTGCATGCGTTCACTTCTGGCCACCTTGCAATTCACGTGCATGCCTTGGAAAACATGCTGCAAGTGCGTCTGCGCAACATCTATCCGCGGCGAAGCAGTTGGCTGTGAGCACCGCTGTGTTCAAGGCGGCTGTGCTGTGCAGGGGGAGGCGCCCGCACTGGCGTTCCTGGAGCTCAACCAGAGCAACGCCAGCATGGCGCTCCGGCAGTCCTGCCCTCTGCGCAGCCCAGACGGCACCTTACTGGCTGCCACGCATGCCCCCCGCGATGAGCCCGGTCACGAGCGCGCCCCTCCCCGCTACGTTGCCCGTGGTGTGCATGCCCCCGCCCCCGTGGCGTGCCCTTGACTGTTATTCAATGCCGTGGTTGTAGAGTGTAGTGTTGCATGGAGGCCATGCGCACAGCATGTGCGGCTGCTGCTCGGATGCCACCCCACCGCCACTTGTGGCCACATGTTTCGAGTATGCATTAGCAACATGCGTGCCTTCTCAGGACTAGCACATGCACGTGCTATTCAGAATCCCCAGTGTTCGACATGTGAAGCATGGGCTAGCACTGGCATGCATGGCACTTTCAGCTGACCGAGTGCATGCAAAAGCAACTACCGCACAGCAGCTCGCCACCCTGAGTGAGGGGCGGCATGCAGAGGTGGGCGTGCGGGACGTGCAGCCCATCCTCGCCACCGGGTACTGCCTGCTGGCGGAAGCACTGGCGCCGTCCATCCTGGTGGTGGCCTGCGACCCCTCCGCTGCCTCCTGCGGCACCGTGCATGCTCGCTACGTTCCGGAAGGTTCCGAGCTGCCCCCTATCCCAGAGGTCACAACCTACGCCACCCTCCCTCGAGAGCTCGCCCTCCTATCTCCTGGCGGGTGCGCCTGCCCACCTACGTTCTTGCTTAGATGCTTGGAGCCTCTTGAAATGCACACAACACTGGCACCTGTGATGCGACCTGCAGCTTGCAGCATCCAGACTTCTTTGTGCAGTGATGCATGTCACACATGTGAGCTGCAGCCACCGCTGTCCGCCGGGTCTGAAACACCCTCCTTGACTCCCTATTGCTGCATGCATGGGGGATCTCTTGGTGGCCCGCCGCATGAGTTCCTCTTGAATGCGGGTGGTGGTGTTGCTCGACTTGCCATGGGTGAGCCGCATGCATGAGACATTGCGCCGGCCAGCCTGGAGCCGCGGCCCATGTTCAGCGCTGTGCTGTTACAGGGGGTTTGCGTCGCTGATGATGGACCCCGCTGAGGGCAACGCCGGCTTCGCACTCATGCATGCTCCCTTGCTGCCCAGCAGCTCGACTGGCGCCACCTCAAGCCACGACGCACATTCACTGCGGGTTCTGCACTTGGCGCTGGAGCTGCGTGCCGATGCTGTGCCCTCGTTGACTGTGCAGGCCATGCATCTGTACCCCCTGGAACCTGAAGCGTCGTGGGACATCACTTCTAGTCACAGCACACCAGTGGTTCCCGCCGCAGTGTGGCTGGATGACTGGCGGGTGTGGCAACGCCTGTGGCTACTTCCCGGGGCTTGTGTGGCTATGCATGGTGACAGTGTGTGTGAGATGCATGCATGAATCCCTGACATGTGGATGTTCCTTGCATGAGCGCGCGAGGCAGCAAGACACATGCATGCGCTCCACGTCACCAGCACCACCTACCCTGAGCCTCAAATTCCTCAGGGGCATGCAAGCACTTAACAAGACTACATCATGTGCAACGCTTGCAGCGTATCAACAACATTGAGTAAGATACATGTTATGGGCAAGTGGGTGTGCTCGCCCCAACCATTCACTTGCATACACAGGCAGTTAACAAGTTCCATCTATCATCCCCCAACATATCTCGCTGCATGCATGCAGTTCCTTGTCGCGGAGAGCGTAGGAGGGCAGGTGAAGCTGTTCGCAGTGGATGTCAGCGCGGCCGGAAACATGCTGGCGCCTCCTGATGCGGCGCATGACACACAGGCCAACATGAGGGCATCATTTGCGGGGTCCAAGGAGTTGTTCATGGACTCCAGCTCTGTGGAAGGTGTGCCGCGCTCTCTCGCGACGCACCAATCGGGGGGGTTGAGGGATGTTCGGCAGGGCCTGCGTGCTGTGGTGTGGGGCCCTGTCAGGGGGGGGGGGGGGGCTGCATGCTGTGCCGTGCATCGTGCAAGCCATGCATGAAGGGGGCGGCTGGCAGCCTGGGGTGCGAGGTCGCGGCCTGCCCTACCGCAGCCTCCGCACTGGTTCCTCATGAACTCATGGCGAACCGTTTGCACATTGTGCTGCTGCAAACCATGGCATGGCGTTCCCGTTCATTGTTTTCTACCACCATGCATGTACGCGGCCACAACGCAGCATGCATGTGCAGGGTGGGAGGCAGTTATGCCCTCGTATCGACAGGGCGGCCTGGTGGTGGTGAATGAATGCGTGGTGGCCTTCGCAGCGTCCGAGGGGGGCTCTGAGGGGGGCTTCTGCGGCTCTGGCACTTCACCCAGCCGGCTGGCCTTCGTGCAGCTGAGCCTGTGCCTGGAGGGCTACCTCGAGGTCATCTTCAACACCTGTGACTGAACAGGTCTGGAGGCCGAATGCGTGGCTGTAGGGTGATTGTCAGCATACATGTGGTGCCGCATCGAACACCATGCATGAGGGGGTGAGGTGCTCTACGTGTGGCTGGTATCGCTGCGTTGCGCTCAAGCACCCCGCGGACGTTTGTCGGAACAAGCAGATTAGCGGGAACTACTAGGTCGCCTCGAGGTTGTAATGTGCTGTGCTGAGAACGCTGAGTGAGTGTGCGGCTGCGCACATGTGGCTTGCCAGCATGCAGCTATGTGCATGCTCCCCACCTGATTGCAGTGCTCTGCAATCTTCACGTTGCACTTGTTGCTCCTGTTTTGCTAGTACGGAGGAAAACTTGACAGAGTCCTGAACCACTTGCAAGTATGCGTCTGCTGCACATCATGTCCATACTCACCAGCCATTGTGTGCCTCGGGTATATACCGTTCTTTACTGACAATGCAGTCAGCGAAGGCGAATTTCATTCATACAACTGAATGAAGTAGATTGAATTGGAAAACATTATCAAGGTTAGTGAACCAGGGCTCTTGGTTTCGGTGATTTCAACTGAAAGCCACCGCGCTATATATATCAAGCCTTCATGTGGCCTGATTGCCCATAGTCACTTCCTGTTGTTCGAAGCAGTGCAGTCATAGCATGTGTGTGCTTACGTGCTATCAGCATTGATCAAGATACCATGTATATATGGTGAGGCGTCCGTGAAGTTGAAGTCTATGAAAGCTAAAGTGAGAGCTACACTGGCCTCGGAACAACTGAGCCTTCGCAGCAGGCATCTGTCGCACAGCAGAGTCCAGGACACGTTTACTTGGATCAAGTACTAGCATCAGCTTCTTGTGACGTGTTCCGACTCTCCAGAAGTTCTTCGGCGTGACTCAAATCAGGTGCAGAAGCATCCAACATATGCACTGCATATTGGTTATCTCGTTTCGTTTTTTCAATTGTCGGGACGTCCTTCCAACATATAACCGTACGTGTTTGATGGGATACCTTTTCGCAGCAACCGCAATTCATCTCTGGCCTCTAGATAGTATTCTTGAAGGCCCTGCTGCATCTTATGTGTATCAGATTGTGTGTTTCCTGTGAATATGCTTGTTTAGGCGTACGAATCGAGAACAATGTACAGGCGAGTGTGCACACTCTCTGATGTACCTGAAACAACCGTTCCTGCAGGATGTTTGAAGCTCCGCAACCCGCAGCAATGTTTGATTTAGTGCCCGTGAGTCCCAGTTTCCCTTCTCTTGAGCATCCTCAGGCACCGGACGGGTACGTGAACTTATCGACCTTTCCTTTCTGTGCCGCCTTGCTTACACGTCTTCAGATCTATGAAGTGCCTGTCACCTGTTCAATGCATGTGTGACCTCCATACACGTTTTCATTGTTTACCATCGTGAAGCCTGCTCTGTACCACTGGATTGAAGGCTTACCTCTGCTTCTGAGCTGTTTAAGCCAGAGGTTTCACAGCTGAACCTGGAGCTTTATTGACCGTTGTTCTGTATAGCACGAACTGAACGGCCTCTTCTGGTGGTTTTTTATCTTCCGTGCTCACGCTTTCCACATGTCCCCATGAGGCCATCAACCTATGGAAGTTCAGAAGCAGTTTCCAGCAGAGTCATGCAGAGCGTCTGCTAACTCGTACATGAGAGAATTTTGTCCATTGTAGGCTTGTGTCTGACAATGGAAGCAGTGGAAACAGCAGAGATGAGGTACATGAAGCAGATGCAGCCGGTGACAGCAATGCCGAACACCAGCAGGAACTTGGACACTTTGAACATGACCAAAGACATGCTTGTGCGGAGCATGAGCATGGACATGGTAGTGATGAAGAGCAACAGGAAGTCATCGGTGGCGCTGAGCAGCCAGCATGTGGAAAGATTGAGCATGACCCAGCACCCGGTGATGTTGACGATCCAGAACACGCCAGTGATGAAGATCAGAAAGAGCACATACTT
Organism: Ulvella scutata; assembly: GCA_032359135.1. Classification (NCBI taxonomy): domain Eukaryota; kingdom Viridiplantae; phylum Chlorophyta; class Ulvophyceae; order Ulvales; family Ulvellaceae; genus Ulvella; species Ulvella scutata. The sequence continues at coordinate 17,554 of JAUMHD010029595.1, read as the reverse complement.
GATCAAGTTCAGAAAGCAAGTGATGAACAGAACGAAAATGGTGACCCGAAAGGTGATCGGAAGTGCACTGTCTGCCTGTGCGGTCTTCCTCTCATCTGCATTGAGCTCACGGCCATTGTTCTGTTGCAGGGGCTTGTCAGACTCAGTTTTTAGAGGAAACCATGTGTTTGATTGTGACGTTAGAGATGTACAGTGCTGCACAGCCGATGAATGGGCGACCACATGTGTTGACAGAAGAATGTTCATGCTGTACTTCTCATCATGACGGGCATGAACGTATCATAACATCAGAAACCGGACAGGCAGTGAATAGGCATGAACACTGATAGCAAAAGCTATCGACATGATAACGTACAATAACAGTATGCGTGTTGAGCTGATATCGCCTATCTGTGCCGGAAACGGCGGGAAAACCATGACCACAACTTCGTTCTGGTTGGTGTCTTGAATACTGGCGCTCTTCAAGGAACTCTTGACGATTTGGGCTCGTGATGGGCTCTTGATCAGATGGGGTTGATGATGAGAGATGGCCTTTTGACGACATGGGGTCGTGTATCTGTCGTCATCGTGGCGTGTGTCGCGTAATCAGCGTGCTCCTTGCCTGCTGGCAGTGGTGACCCTCACAGCATGCTGGTGTGCAGGAGCATGAGAGCGCAACACAAATTCGTGCGCTGCACCAACTACTGCTCTGCATGCCGGAAAGTTGCGCGCGCTTGCAACAGCGTCGCTGCAGCAAGGCGGTGGATGCAGCACCCTCTGCAGTACGAGGACAGCATCCGGCGGCTGCTGGAGCACACCGAGGACGCCTTGTGGTTCGACAACTTCGTGCTGGAGCTGTGTGCTGATGCGCTGAAGCACGGCAAGGCTTCTTCGAAGGAGCGGCCTTCCGCACATGACCCCTCCACTGACACCCACCACCCAGTCTCTCTGAAGCAGGCTGCAGCTGAACATGCTGAGACACCGGTCCGTCGTTCTCAAACGTTCCTACGGACAAGACAAATCGATGACTGTGGGCAGGACGGCGTTCCCCCCAAGACTCTACGCACCCGCACACTGGCCAACAGTGATGCTGCTTGCGGCCCTGTGAATTCGCAGTTGCCTGGGCAGTTGATGTTCTCTCAGGGGGGCTCTCCAGGGCGCCAGGATATGCGACGCTCTGCACAGGCGAAGGTTGCACGTGAGCAGCCTGAAGTGCCTGCCTCCATGGGAAGGTGCGGACACTCATGACCTCCACTGCGGCTTCCAGCACCTCCTCGTGTGGCCGTCTTGCATGATCTTCTGTTCGAATTGCCTGCACAAGCCTGAAACTTGTTTGTGTTTTCTGCCTGTGTGGATTTTGAGGCCAGCTCCGGCTGCTCCGTGTAGTTGCAAGAGGTTCATCCAGTGCTGCTGTGATATTGTGTATCGCGCGTGTGCCAAAAGTTGTTGATCTGCATTGGTTTCGACTGCACCTAGCAGTGAAGCTACAGATGTCAGTGTGTCCACCTTCCTGCGCATGCTTCAGCTCCCAGCCTTTTTGTGTCCCTTGCTTTGGCTACTTTGGCGTCATGCCTAATTATTATGTTCCTGTTTGAAGAAGGTAATGCTAGCAGTGCGTCCATTCACGTGCAATGGGGGATATTTCGTGTTGGTTCCTTTTCGCTATTTGGGTTCATGCCTATTCACTACATTTCCGGTTTGTAAAAGGGTAGAGCAGTGCATTTTTTTAGTTGTAGCTAAGTCTTCAAGGTGATCCTCGTGTTGCATTGTACACATGTGCAGAACTTCATGAGGCTCAGTGTTCTCCTTCGCATGTGCACGCAGTGCCTCAGACACTGAGCCGGACTGCACATGTGCGTTGCTGGCTTCCGAAATCCCCGAATTGTGGCTGTGCTACCATTCACCTTGCATGCTCCGCTGCTGCATGAAGCTGAGTGAGGGGCACCTGTGCCGCTGCGCGGCTGTGGGAGCAGACATGTGCGCCAATGTCTCACTGGGCTGTGGTCAATGCAGGCTTTCCAAAGAAGCAAGAGGCAGCAGCCACAGCCGAGGGCAGGTGCTGGGCAGGAGTTCAGGCCGCGCAGAGCCACGCGCCAAAATAAAGAATGAGCAAAGCGGGCGGAAATGCCCTCTCTGTTGGTGTGGCCTCTCAATCTCATTCCTTGTGACAAGAGATGGTGATTGTGGCGAAGATCGTGCCACAGCTCATGTATGATATAGTGTGCATACGGCCGCCGCGGCTGCGACCCTATGCTGCCCGTGCTGACGATCAATGGGTGACTTGGCAAGACCTAAAGTAACTGGCCTCAACAGCAACATGCATGCCCACTCACTGAGAGCACCATCGTATCATGCCTGCACCAGCGCAAAAATCAGGTCTCTTTATGTTGCAACACTACGAGAAACGCTGTCGGTAAAACGGTTGGTGCATTGCAAAACGTGGATCATCTCAGAGTGCTGATGTACAGGCACACGAGGCCGCGAAGCAGGTTTCTGAATACCACCCCCCACTGCTCCGCATGCCGCAGAGTGAGGCGCCGCTCGAACACAGACGTGGCAAGGGAGCGCATGCGCAACATGCTCGACCACGAAGAGACCATCAGGCAAGTGTTAGGGGGCACTGACGACGCCGCATGGTTTGAGGCGACTGTCCTCGAGCTGCGCAACCAGGGCCCGCGCCGCAGTGTGAAGCACAAGCCTCCTGCGACCAGCCAGGGCCTGCAGACGGACAGAAAGCGGTGTGCGCGCGAGCAGCCAAGGGAGGCGCAGCCCAGCAAGCTGCTGCGGTCGCACGCAGGCGCACGCCCTGCACCCTCTGCTGTGCCACCCTCCGCGCAAGCAGGCAGAGTGGTGCGCAAGCAGGAGCCGGTGGAGCACACGGCAGTGAACCAATATGCAGAGCAGGCCGCAAACGTGAAGGCACGGGGGAAGAATTTGAGGAGTGGAAGAGGGGGGGAAGCACGGGCCGGCCTAACTCCGCGTGCCCACAAAGTGGAGTATGATGTGCCTGCTGCTGTGCCTGGTAGCACGCCTGCGCAGGCAGTGTGTCGAAGTCAGAGGCTGTCTCATCAGCAGGCAGCAGCGTCTGCGCTGGTGCAGCAAGGCAAGACACCAAAGATCCCTCCAGAGGTGGTGCTGCGCTTGCTGCTGGAGGCCACCACGGAGGCCACGTGTCAGAAAACTGTTGACAAGATTCTCGACAGGGTGTTCTCATAGCTTGTACGCTAGCTGTGTCTTGCTACGCTGTCAATACCAGTTGTACACTATCTGACTTTGTGCATGTAGCGGTGGACGCCTGGCATGCAGACTGTGCATGTACAGCCTCGTGGAACTTTGGCCATCGTGTGCTGACCAAGCAAACTGTTACGCGTGCCACTGACTGTCATTTCAGAGCAGACAATAGTCTATGAACTTCTTCCTATCTTGCAATTGGACAGCTTCATGCAAGTCATGTCCAGCCGGTCACCAAGCTTGTGTGTGGTCTCTTCGCTGTCGCCTGGGTTACACTTTTGGGCTCTTTCCAAGCACCTGTTAATGTTACATAAGGCAGGAGACCACAGACCGCCACGCCTGCTGGTTTCTATGAGATGGTGTGTGCTACTCAGCACCGGGAGCAGGGGAAATGGCCCGCCGCTGCAGATCAGAACACCACAGATGCTGACCGCCTGCATGCCACCCACAGACAGCACCACGGCGTTCCACACGTGGCTGTCAGGCGCAACTGCCAGCCTTCTTCGGAAAGCTGCTGAAACATGAGCGAGCGGGGGCTTCAGGACCTGCCCTGCAGCTGTATGTGTGCAAAGATGCAGATTATGTGTATGCTAGTGTGCCGGCACAGGTATGGGCCTGCCCGATCCCTGGGCCGATGCCGCCTCCACCTGCGGCGCCTATGCACCCCCCCCCCCCCACTCCCGCCATGCTGCCACGCCGCAACAACCTCCCCAAATCCAAAGCAAAAGTACAAGAAAAGGTAATATACAAGGTTGTGTAAAAACAAAAAAGTCTAAAAGTTGCCAAAACCAACATCCTGTTGCAACTTTTCCTACCGCTGCGTCTGTTTGTAACACTCAAGACATGAAGGCCAAAATATTCGAAACTATTGCATATTGCCGAGAGTTGTGTGTGCACACGTTGACCATAAACAGCCATGCTGGCAGCCATGCCCCTGCCTCCTGACTGATGACAGTTCGCATGCGGCTGTGAGTTTCTAGACCCCTACCTATTTACATCTCCATGGAACCTGAGTCTGTAAACCAGACAACGCAACGCAGCAGGCAAGTAATAATGACATGGCTGCTCGATCAACAGAGTCACAAGGGAACCAAGAGTGCCACTGAGCTGCAACATTCCTGAGCGCCTGCCACATTGTACACGCTCCTGGTGCAATGCTTCTAAGCTAGCTAGTGCCTCTGGTTGCGAGGCAACACCCCACAGCCACCTGCTGCCACACCTCAAGCCCATGCAAATCATCAAAACATTCAACACAATGTTCCAACTACCTTGCTAACTAGCACCCAAATTGCACACTACCACTTCACACACTCCCACTGAGGTCCACCACCCCCAACTGCTGCAGCGCCTCGAACAAACACCTTGAAGCCTTGGCATTGCTTGACGAGACAGCGCGTGCCAGTGCTACCTACCAGTGCCAACCACACCCACTGTGCTGTCTAATCGCTGCGGCACTTGTTCCTAATCACACGGTTCGCATTAAACGCAGGCACTGTGCCTGCCGGGTACGACTTCAGGGTGCAGTACCTGCTCTTGATAGTGAACAGAATGCGGTCGCAGGCCTCCTCAGCGTCACACTTTGTCCAGCAATCCTCCTGGGACTCAATGCCGGTCTTAAGCTGTTTGACTACCTTCACTTCGTCACCGACCACATCGTACCCCTTCTCGTACTTTCCACAGCGGTCTGCATGCATGCATTGTGGCAGTGAGTGTGACAGCCTGCGAGCGCTGTTAGGCTGCACCGTTTTGATCTTGGTGTTTGTGTGACAAGCTTTTTTTTTTCCGCCCAGGGCAGAAAATGTAAAAATTTGTGAAAGAAGCTGCTTACAAGGCCCGAAAGGCCGCGCAAGCAACACTATATGACTTGTATGCAGTAGTTAAGCAGAATGGCGTACTTATTTCATGTTCACTTAGAGTTTGTGGCCCCTCAGCGGCTCATGTGCTGACCAGCAGGTTGTGGCGCTGGTGTGTACTGGCCTCTGGAGTGGACATACATCCCGTTTGCAGCGCCTAGGAAGCGAAACTGGTATGCACGCAAGAAATATACAAATTATTATGACACATCCCTAAGAACATCAGAACGCTTGAGCATGGCGTAATATGGAGTAACAGACTGGAGGGCAGAGGTCATGTGCACATGCATGTGCACATGCATAGTGCACACAACGTACATGTGCCACAGTGTACATCTAACGCACTGAACTTAATTAATCGAGCACGCTACGTTGTCCCTGACTATATAAGGAGTCATGTGCTGGCTTACCAGCCTGTTCAGATGTCTGTGACAGTACTTTTTCAACATTTTTTTATTTTTTCCGGAAAATTTTTTTTTTTGTCACCCTCCGTGTCACGCAAACACGAAGATCAGCCTTAGGTTCTGTGCTAATACCAAAAGCGTATTCTACCACTGCGAGCGATGATGTCACTGATGTAGTAGATTGTCCTACAATCGTAACAGTCGCTGCTGCGCGGCACAACCCTTTGTGACGGAGGGAGGCAGTGGAGGCGTGGCAATGACGCAAGGTAGCTCCCAGCAATGGTCACCAGTGTTTTCAGGTCAAAATGTTCAGGTCACACGCCTAAGAAATAGTCCCAACTATTCCGTATTCTTCTATCAAACCAAGCGACACATGGTGATAAATGGCCCACAAGAGTACACTGCTAGCCACAATTAACATGTCATGCATACATGCATGTAAGTATTTCTGCATGGTTCTACCACCACCTGTTAAATAGTGCAAGCATCACCGGGGGGGCTACCGCCCCCCCTGGCAGGCATGCAAGCAAGCAGGCATCACCAGGGGGGGCTGCCGCCCCTCGCTAGCGTGCCGGACAGCATATATCGCCAGGGAGGGGCCTACGCAAGCCCCCCCCCCCCGACCCTCAGGCTGGTGCGCAAGCGCAGGTTAGTGCTGGGAAGCGTAACGTGTGGCCAATAAACCTGTTTTCTGTTGTCATCTATTCGATAGGTGATTTGGTGAACGATTGCCACATGATCAAGGTACGCTTCGGGATAGGGTGTGAGGTCATGTTATCAAACTCTATGCGTGAACTTTCATGTTCAAGACTGTACGACTTGATACACTGTACACATTGATACTCACCGTACACTGGGCTGATTGGGAGTGCGCGACAATTACCCATCCAATAATACTAAGGATGGATGGATGCTTAGATGCTTGCATGCATGCCTGCCCGCCAGGAGGGGTTGTAGCCCCTCCGGTGATGCGTGCCAGTGTGTACTATTGATGCAACCCATAGCGTGTAGCTGACTACATGGCTGAGATTTGTTGCACTTGCTCTATCCCCCGCGCTCTGTCGATGCAATCACTTCAGCTGTGCCATGGATGCTCCACTGCATAGGTCCACCAAAACAATTAACAAACCTAATCGGAAACCACGCCATACCCAAGAAGGGTTTCGGCCTCAGCACCACTTCCAAAGAGGTCGTGCGCGCTCCTCCATTCCAAGCCCGATGGTGGAAGTCACATAGGGGGGATCACCTGTTGCCGAAAGCCTTGACCACAGAACTGCCGACAGGAACCATACCATGAAGAGGACGGCATCAGGGTGGATGGATGGATAGAACCCAATCCGAACATCATGAAGCAGCGTGGTGCCAGCGCAGTGGCTGCTTTGCTTTCTGTGTGACAAATCGTTCATGGAATGCTTTGGCAGGATAAGGTGGTCATGCCGGTCCTGGCGTTTTTCATCAGGGTTGCTTGTCTGTTTACCAGACATGCGCACCAACTGGCACATCACAGCTTCCCTTTGGCGCGGTTGTGCACTTCAAACCTATGCATGACCCACCGCATCCCACCGCACCGCACCACACACGAACAAGGTTGGAATCTACAGCAGCCCTTACTCACACTTTCAGCAGCACGTCCACATGCTGCAATTTCTTGCTCCTCACTTCCCGTCGCCTCTGGCTGGTAATCTCAGCCAACTTTGCGGCAGGTAAAGGCAATGGCATGCTTCCAGTGCATGTGCGGCGACGGCGCCGAGCACTGCTGCCACTCTGGCGGGAGTTCATGTACTAGTGCTCGCATGCATGAGGCTCGAGTTTTGGGTAGGGTTGTAGATTGGCCGGTTAGGATTGATAAGCAAAAACTTGGGACGGAGCATCGTCCTACTATTCAACTTCTAATCCACATTCTGGGATTGAATCAATTTCTGGCTAGCCTTAACTAATGACATTGCTTATGAAAAGTTCTAATCCTTATCAACTATTGGCCTACTTGATGATCAAATATTCATAGAATGTGGAGGAAGTGGACTGCTTCACTGTGGTCGCTCACTCGACAATACACCACCAACACAGTTGCGCTCTTGCATCGTCTTGCTAGATCGGCTGTACAGGTGCCTGTCAGTTTAACAACGCTTTGAGGTGCATGTACAATTTCTTTCCGGCTTGTAAAGTTGTTTGAGTGTTGATGGGAAAAACAGGATAATACTCGTCAGCACCAGATTGCGTACAAGAGAGAGTCTACCGCAACACAATGCGCATATTTTCGATTGTGAAACGCTTATAGTGCAGTGATTTCATTCCTTGGTTACTTGTGATGGGCTGGGAGGTCACATGGCTCTACGACATGCGCGGACTCAGGCAAGTCACCCAAAGCTACACTTGTGTATCCAGGAACTTCGATTGCAGTAAAACAGTGACAAATGATCAAACACAAATAGTCAAACTTAGTGCAAGCTTGGCCGCTGAAAGCTGCTCTGCTGCAGCCTCGGTCACAAAGTTGTGCGTGGTATAATTTCCTGACTCCTTTCTTTTCTCAGCAAAGGAACTTTATTCTAGAACTTTATTCAGGCCCCGCCATGCCGTGTGTCACCTCCCCCCCCCTGACAGACCGACGTTGCGACCGATATAAATATACTAATTACCCACTATGTATGTGTATGGGCAGTCGTGGCGCCACACTCGCAAGCAGGGGTAGGGAAATAAGCATATATATGCTTAAAAGCATATGGACTGTGATAATGGTGAAAATATATGCTTAAAAAAAATGAATTTGAGGCCTCCATATGCTTACAGGCATATGAAAAAGGAAAATGGGTGGGGGGTCATATGCTTGTAAGCATATAATGATATCGGCTTATATGCTTGCTGAAAGATGATGAGTGGTGGGTCTGCTGCAGCAATGTTTGCTATGGTGGAGGGCAGCAAGCCTGTGATCAGCCACAGCTAAAGCATGACATGCATATGGAACATTCTACACTAAACTTACAAGATTAGTATAGAATTCCGAAGTCCAGCGCAGGTGTAGAACACATGTGCTGGAAAAACTTCACGGTGAATGGTGTACACTAGGACATACAATGAAAGCAAAGCATGGAACTTAACAGATCCACGATCGCGTGAATTCACGTCAGACGCGGCGAAACGTTTTGGGGTTAAAAAAGAAAATGAAAACGCATGATATGCTTATAAGCATATAATCGATTGAGTGTATATGCTTAGAAGCATATTTGGGATAATGGGCCTTGCCTACCCCTGCTCGCAAGCACGGCGCCTCGAGATTCACAGACCCCGTGTTTCGGTCAGTCACCCCCGGACACAGCAGTACACCTTGTCATTTTCAGGCCCCGCCATGCCCTGACACCAATTTGCCATTGGTGCAGTGGCCCCTTCGGAATAAAGGTGTGAATAAAGTTCTATGCAAACCGTCAAGATTGCATAGAAACGTCACCCAATTCAGAGATTTGCTTCTGACATGTCCACATACGGGAATCAAACTCTTAGTGAGTGTAGATTACATGAACAGTGAGCATATAAAAGCACAGCGATTGGTAATCGCACGCCAGCCGGACCCCCCCCCCCCCCACCCCGAGTCGCGTTTTCACAGCCTCCCGCGACTGTCGCACTCACAGTGTCGCCCCCTCCCTCCCACAGCTGCCTTGGTGTCCTGTGCGCATCTCCCTCTGCCGTAACCAGAACCCCCGGTTTCCGGCGACCGCTGCCCGCCGTTTGCTGTTGGCAAGCGTCCCGGCAGGGTGTTGACAGTATAGCCCTATGCAGCCCGCTACGGGCTGTGTCTGTGGCACTGATCTTGTTGTCCTGTCTCATGGTGGCGCTGCTGATGTGCGCTACTTGTGTGTAGGTGCATGGTGGATTTGCTCGTTGCCTTTCGTGATGGGTGCTCTATTAGGGTCTGCCTTATATTTCATGTCCTCGCTCTTGCTTTGTGCTTCGTGAGATAGCTCAGCCTCGTTACATCACGCAGCCTCGTTACATCACGCAGCATCACGCAGCCTCGTTATATCACGCAGCATCACGCATCTTCGTTACATCACTCAGCCTCGTTAAATCACGCATCGGAACGTTAGTGCATGCACCTGTTGAAATACATGGCCATTTTGATTCTGGATGGCAGGTGCTGAAGGCAAGGGCTGCGCTAACAGCGCTGCATCGCATGCACAAATTACAGTACTTGTTCTTCTCAGCGCCGTTGCGATGTCTTGACACCGATTTCAAGAATCCCTGTCGCAGCCGTCTTGCTTTCGGCTTCAATAATCACGTTTAGCGAGGATGATTGTGGTGACTATCATAGCTAGTGTGCCAAGTCCTCCAAGGATTGAGCCGACCGCTGACATCATTTCCCAGAGCCACTGTTTCTTGTACCAGGGTTCCTGTGGTTCCTGTGGATTCGAATCCGCCCCTACAGCGCTCTCCCTCTGGAATTAGAAAAAGCTTGGTAGGCTCGAAAATGCCAGCACGGCAGCACTGAGCACCGTAGCTGCGAGACTCCAAGCCCAGGGTGGGATGGGAGGGGGGGGAGGCGGAGGAGGACTTGGGGGCTCCTCAGTGCCATCATCGTCTGACGAAGGTCCCGGGGCCTCTGGAGCTACTCCTAGCGCCTGCAAGGGAGGAAGCCCGAACTTGATCTGAATCGAAAGCATTCGGCACACTCGGGCGCGGCAGAGAAACGTTGAAAACAGCGCATTGCTCGTCGAATACTACAAGCGCAGATATCCCCACACACTGTTTGAAACGAAATTATTTCGTTCGACAGGCTGCAGCTGGTAGCTGATCCTAACTTAGAACTGACGATTCCGAATCCGTCGCGAACGACGGCTTCCTCGCTGAAGAGAGTTTGTAACTCGAGATCACTACAGATCTGTAATCAGTATACCACTCAGGGTGGCTTTCATCATTTCATTTACACGCAATTAATGTCATTCCCTTTCTCGATCCAACAGCGATGGATGTTCCAAAGAATATACACGCGCTTAAAATGAAGGAAGCTGTTCTTTTGGTGGAATTGATTCTTTCTGAAATAACTCAAAACATAACCTCGCAAGCGCCGCGAATGCGGCGCGCAATGTCTTGTTACTATACATGCATGGAAGCAAATGATAAGCACCTGCTGAATATCCAGCAGCCAGCGGCTGGACGCACTTAAGCCGGGCCGGGCCTGTGGCGCCCGCTCCGCAGGCAGTGTGGCATCCACCGTGTCTGGAAAGTCAGTGTGGTGCACCTCTTCTGGCTGATCGCTGTAGATATGTGCATTCTTCAGCCGGTACCCCTCGGCGCTACTGTGTACCAACAACACGTGGGGGGATACATTCCTGGAGAGACCGCATTCATACAACCGCAGTATAGTGTCCTGAAGCTGGGAGTAGGCATTATCAGGGTTGACGGCGTTGACGCTCACGACGGCGCTGTTGGTGGCTGTGCCGGAGATGCAGCTGTCGTTGATGGTGCTGCGTTTTAGAGTCACAGTTGCCCCATTTGATGTCCACAGCGCAGATGTGTCACTGTCTCGCATGGTGCTGATGAGCAAGCCTGCAGAGTAAGGCGGTCGTGTCACCATGGCATGGTGAGCTTTCAAACACGGCCAGGCGATGAAAGGGCAAAGTGTCTGAACCCCCTTTATCTGAGCGCTCACAGAATAGAATGTCACGAGATTTGTTACATTACGGGCTTTGGATAATTGGGTTGACGTCTATTTAGCACCTTTCCGGTTCTTAACACAAGCTTTTCACGATAATACTGCGGTCGTATCTCAACTCAAACAAGGAGAAAAGTTTCTGTATTTTTGAACGAGAACAAGATTCATCAACAAGGCATGCATTGTTTCCCAGACACTGTAGAGCCCAGTCACATGTAATCAGTAAGTGAGCAGCCTAGGACTGTGGAATGGAAGTGAAGACCGGATGCACCTTCCGCATACGCCTGCCCTCCAACCACAGACAGGCCTCCATACCTAGGGTCTTCATCCCCCGCTCCTTGCAATGTCACCGCCGTCAGCCACAGGTTACAGTCTTTCGACTCGCAACGAATCAGCGCCTTTGTGACAAGGTTTTCAGGTGTCCTCTCAGAGGTCTGGCGCCTGATAAGCAGATTGTGCATCCAAAGGTTCTTGCGCACCGTTATCAGAGCCACATCAGTGAGCAGGATGCACTGCCGCGGTAGCCTAGTGGCTAGAGGGGCATGCCCAGTTCCAATACCGAGAGCTGACTCATCAGGGGCACTGCTGCAGTTTCCCTGCAGAGTGTGCATGGTTCGGGCACTTGCGCTGTGCTTCAGTGTCGTGATGGCGCTGACTGTGACAGTATGCTCGTGCTCGCAGGGGTCCCCAGCACTGTAACAAATGTCTGACGTAGTCCAAACATGTCGCTCAGAACATCTTCAATGAATATGACAACCCCATTAAACCCTTCGATGCAGCAACTCGACAGCGGTGCACGCACGCATGCATGCATGCATGTGAAAAGTGCCCAAATTCCACAGAAAATGGCAAAACTGGCCCACCCTTATGGTCCCGCCAAAGTAAGGCACACTGCCATCATCGCTGCTTAGGACTTCCCAAATAGTTCCGTTGTTGTCCAAGGGGTCTATAGTGGTGAGGTCAAGATGGTTCAGGATCTCGATGTGAGGGGCACCCCCCACCACAGCCTCTAGGAGCTGCCGGACAGAGAACACCTTGGCCACTTTTACTGAGTCAGCTTCTAGCTGCAGAGTCCGAAGTCCCTCAAACCTGCCTGAGCTGTTGATTTCGCCCTGCATGCTCGAACTGCTGTGGTAGTCTGTCCTGAAGGTGACAGATTTCCAGGCCCGAGTTATGTCCCGCAGTTTTAACAAAGTCGGCAGTTTCTTGCATGTGCGAAGATTCACACCAAGGTATACACCTGCTGTATCCATTACATCCATGGATGACATTGCACCGTGTGCAGCAGACAGCAGATCATGCGCCGTGGCCAGCTGAACCAGCGTGCATCAGCCTCATCATCTGAATAAAAGATCGCCCAGAGAATGCATGGCTGCACGAAGCTTAGATCTATACATGTACTGAGTTGCATGGCTGCATGCATGCAGCGACTAGGACATGCATATGCACAGCGCCACTTGCCTGCGATAGCGCTGCCTCGCTAGCATCTCTTCCCCTCATCGTGGTGTGGAGCCCATCATCTAACCGCCAAGAGCTACCACCGGCAGCAGGGACGTTGACATGACTGCGTGCGCTCACAGTCGGGATGAGGAAATGACCGCACAGCGGCCCAAGCGCCAGCAGAGCCATGGACGCCCAAATCAACTCCGATATATTCACAGTCATAGTTGTTTTTGTACAGCTGCGTCGTCATGCGGAAACAAGTGCACGTACATGATCAGTCACCTGATGCCTGCAGACATTCATGTCTAGATCCCACCTGTACATGTGACCAGGGCATCTACGTATACGAAACCTAAACAACGTCGACGAATGTACATACAGACGGTTTCCATGTGTGCCGCCTTACGTGCGTTGCTTTGGTTGAGACATATGTTGAAGACCATATCATATGCGCTCGCGACGCATCCATCATCACTGGTGCGCAATATACATCACCGCACGCAGAGTTAATGTACATCCAACTCTGTTGTTGCAGTGCATGTCAGACAATGGATCGTACATGAATCACATGCTAGCACAGCACTGCAGTTGGAGCAATACTTGCCCAAGGCCCTTGTGCACTGCCGTCTTGAATTCGAGGTGAGCCTAAACCTGGGCATGTACACCACCGTGCCTCAAGTTAACACAGATACGTTGTTAGCTGCGAACGATCTTAGCTGCAAACGAGTAGACAGGTCTTACAACTCGGCAGCTTGCGTTGCAAGGGCTATGTCGGACTTAAGCTCGGCGGGGGATGCAGCGCGTAACCTGTGGCGACATATATCTCAGATACGCGCGGTCAACTCCAAGCACTAAACATACGAATGGCTGTGGTTGCTAACAGCGTTGCGGCACATATTCAGGAGAAGCGATGGCATGTATGTAGTCAATCCGGCAGGAAGCTTCTGTGGCCACGCGTGGGGTAATGGCGGCCCATGCATATAGTCATGCTGCCGTCATAATTTGATACTGCGTCGCCTACTTCGCACTCTGTGTCCAACTTTAATAGTCAAGGGAGGTTGTTGTCGACAGCAGAGCTTCTCTAGAGCCGCATGTTCATGCAGGGGTACCTGCCCAATGTACTCAGCATTCGGATACTTCAAGCACCTCTCAGCTGGGTGGCGCCAGTGCGGACACAAGTACGCCTGCGACCACCATTAATATTTCGCGTTGCTGTGGACGTGACCGGCCCATCTGCTGGACATGAAGGACTCACCTTGTCGCCTCAAGATATTTCTGAAGCTGCTGTCCATGACCACAAAGCTGCGCCACCACGAAGCTAACTGGCACCACGAAGGTAACAACGGGTACAAAAAAGCACCACAGCACAGCTGCAGGCCATATCACATGCGTACACTGGAGACAGTATATGAATCGGCAGCATAACCTATGGTGTTCGACGCATTGCCATTGGCGAGGTGTTATTCCGCCTTGCTGGACAATGTGCACTGGCCATGATAGACGAAGCAGCCATTTCACTTGCTCCCCTGCAGAACGCATTCGGGATGAAAAGTGGCACATCCATAGTTGCTCACACCCTACAAAATGCAATCGCGACAGACCCTGACTATGTGATCATCCAAGCCGACTTTGCCAACGCGTTTAACACCATCAAACGCTTCACTCTCCCTCACTCACCGACGACGTGTGCTGCAATGCATCCTGGGGGGTGAGGCAAAAATAGAACATGGCCATCGGGTCACCTTGTTTAACCCCTGTGGACGAGGAGACAAAGTCACCCGGCTCCATGCCTCGAATGGCCGTCAACACAGAAAGTCCCTGATGAAATAGTGCACTGTTCAAAGCACACGCCCCTGCGCACCGATAGTTTTTATACACCATGACACCTTTCGAGCTATGGTAGAGGTTGGAAGACACGTACTTTGGTGCTCACAGGCCTATGCAGTCACCTCAAGAGGGGTTGAGTCCATCTGCGTACATGAACGAATCACGTGATGCCCGCCACAAAAAGATGAGAAGTGAATACTACTGAGCCGTCAAAGTAAAGTTTTAGTGCTCTCTCAGCTGTTGAAGATACCACCAAAACACTGGCCTGGCAGAGACCGATCGACACGAAACAACAGAAATGAATGAAAATTTTATACAATTTTTTCAAGAACAGGGCTGTAAGTCATCCGGTTATGGTTTTGAAGCGGAACGTGGCACGCGCACGTTGATCGAAAGCCGCTTGTAACTTGAGCTATGTGGGTATAGGGATACGACATAAATCGGGAATGTCCGATTAGACTCAAATCCAGGGCTCTAAGACCCGTGGGGCAACTAAACGATTGAGTTTTCGCCCTCAATGGCAAATCGAAATGTTCGGATTTAATCTATTTCTGGAACGCCTTGCTTGTAACATTGGTTCTGATAAGTTCTAATGCAAATGAACTGTTCTCCTGCTTGTTAATCAAGTATGCATAAATTATCAAGGAAACAGACTGGTGCAATGTGTTCATTCCAGTCGACACAAGAGACTGCTCACTTGACAATATAGCAGCAACAGTCGCGTTCTAGCATGCTCCTGCTAGAACAGCAGTGCTAAGTACCTTTCCGTTCCACAACACGTTGAGGTGCACGTACAATAACCTGGCTTTTCAGGGTGTTTTGAACCCACAAAAAAACTGATTGCGTGACTGAGCCCACCTGCAATCTGCCATAAATGGCCTTGTTTGAGGGCTGTTGTTTTCCGAAAACCATGCCTTTTGCAGTTGATATGGCGGTTTTTTTTTAATGTCTCACCGCCAGATGCAATCCCTGGCCCTTGAGACATACTGCTATTGTCACATAGGCACCGCAGGCAGATTCAGTATCCTCAAATACCAAAAACTTAATGTGATATTTAAAAATTCTGTCTAGGGGCACCCACAGCTCGTTATTCATCGGTAATCAACCTGGTAATATCAAAGCCTGATCGTGGTAATAGGTACAAAGTACCTGGAACAAAAGCATAGCACGAACTACTAGAGTCATGTACTTCAAGAATGTACCAGGAAACATTACACTTCTAAAGAACAGATACCAACTTAGGCTGAGCTCACGGGTTCAAATCAACTCAGTGCAAGCGCCACAATAGAGCTGTACTATAATGTTTAACGCCCTTGAAATGAATTTTAACGTCCATTAATAAATGGAATTAATAAATGCTCCACCAAATACTGCCATGTTAAAGTTTGGGTTCATGCCTATTTACTACCTTTCAGGTTTGTAAATAGCCATGTTAAAGTAAAACCTGTAACGAATGTTAAAACAGCCTTAACATACATTACTACCGCAGGATTAAAGTATGTTAAGTATTTTCCAAGGAAGTTATGGGCACACAGAGGCTGCGGTACAGGCTCTTTCACCTGTTCAGGCCCATTGTAGGTATACATGCACTCTCTGGCATCTCCTGCATGACCTGGAGGTTCAGCAGATATGTGAAATTGCTCTCAGAAGGGTAAATTGCTGACATTTTCATATGGGTGAATGCACACATTCAGAGACTACTCAGCCAATAAGCCGATACCATGCGGTTGCTGCCGCCTTTCGAAAATTGTTGATGGTTTCATCGGTACGTACTTGCATCTACAGGTCAACACGAATGAAATAAACAGCAAGTTGAAACATGACATGGATCCAGCCTATGTGGCACCTACGCCACCCACTTCCCAACTTGCATTCAGACGCGCATTACCGACGTGAACGAAATACCGAGCTGAAGCACTAAGCAGCAAAACCGCCGTAAGCTAAGCCACATTTCTCGACACGCAGTTCGTGCTATTCTGTACGTGCTATTCTGTCAGTGACTCATTAGTTTCATACATTGCGATGAGTGAGATCTGTAGCGAGCAGTCCTCCAACCCCCATTGCAGTAGAGATGTTGTGGAATGCATTTGGTGACAATCTCACAAAAAAGAGGCGTGCCCCTAACAATGAGAGCTTGTGCCAGGTTGTATATGTCAAGATGAACGCTCACTTGGTTCCCAACAGTATGCTCCCTGAGTAGTTACATCGACAAGGCCTCGGTCATGAAGCACAATGCATGACCAGGAGGGGGGCGGTTGGAACCCTACATAAAGACAGGAATATGCAACAAGCGTAAAGTGCCATCTGGAGTTTTTTCATTTCAAATAAAGTTAAAATGCTGAGCAATGATTTCACTTTAACTTCATTTAACTTCATTTATAAACATTAAAACGCCCCGCATTTCAGGTAAATTACAGCTCTACGCCAGATGCATACGCATTCGCGGTACGGATGCCCAGCTTAAGGTTTTTGGGGGCGCGAACATACCAAAAGACAGGATGCTTGGACCACACAACCGGTTGCAACACCACACAACCGGTTGCAACACCACACAACCGGTTGCAACACCACACAAGTGGTTGCAACACCACACACCTGTTTGTAACACCACACAACCGGTTGCAACCGCAGATTTTAAGCCATAATGCATGGTTGTAGGTGTGGTGACGTTAAGGGGGCTTCGGCGGTGGGGCTGCAGGCGGATAGTGCTGCCGCACGGCAAGTGGAGATGGGTGGGTTGGGCCGTATCCGCGGTTGGAAGCGCATACTTTTATTGGGGTGGAGGTGGGAGTTGCCACTGCTTGGCACTGAAGATGCGGCATCACATGTACGCAGCACGAGACAGCTCGGGTTGCGACGGGGATGTGTCTGTCAGGTGTGGTGTGCTGATGCTTAACAATGAAAGAGGTCGATCGCACTCGCAGTTCGTGCATACTGGCCAAAAGGATGCATATACTGGCCATATACTGGCATACACTGGCCATATACTGGCAAGAGGATGCATTTGAGGTTGTTGCGGCCCGCCAACAGGCGCTGTCGACACAGCACCCGCAGCTGTACCGCAAAGGATGGTGATCCTTGTTTCAGATGCGTATAAGAGCACCTAGTGCATGCCGCCCCACCCACCTCCTCCTTCGATGCAAGCTTTGCACCCATATATCACACCCCTACAC